>PTEX01000064.1:3405869-3526666 GCA_003342815.1 Eudromia elegans
GGGCGCCCCGCGGCCCGCGCGGGCGGCCTGGAGGCTCCTGCACGGCAGCGCCGAGCTACGCGGTGAGTGCGGGCCTGGCAGGGCAGGGCAGGGCGGGGGTGCTGCCTGTAGCGACCGGCGGGGCGCCGTTCACGGCCCGCCGCTGCCCTCGGCCTCGTCAGTGTGAGCGGGGCGCGCGAGCCCCGCCGCTGCTCTGGGTGGTTGGTTTCCCCGCTGCCTCGAGAGCCCGGCTGCCCTTCCCTGTGGCCTCCGGGGCAATAGGGTTGGTACAGACTGCAGCATCTGGGCTTCGTTAAAGAATTGGCTCGTTTCTAGACAAAACCCCCAAATTCCGTGTGTGCGTTGCTCTACGTGCTGTGGTACTGCATGTTGTGGAAAATGAACAAAACCAACAAAGAACAGGTCTTCATGTAATAGATGATGAAAATAAAATATCGGAAAAAGTCAGTTTGAGAGGAATGATAACGCACAAGTAATTCTTAAATGAAGCAAGGAAGTGAAAAAACCAGAAACCA
The DNA here is from genome assembly GCA_003342815.1 of Eudromia elegans. Classification (NCBI taxonomy): domain Eukaryota; kingdom Metazoa; phylum Chordata; class Aves; order Tinamiformes; family Tinamidae; genus Eudromia; species Eudromia elegans. The sequence goes on from PTEX01000064.1 coordinate 3,406,385, forward strand.
GGTCAAATCACTAGGAGGAATAAAGTTGAAAAGGTAGCAGCTTAAAATGATGAAATTCTTATCTAGCCCGGATAGCAAATAAAATTTATGTAAACAAAAGAGTACGAGAAAGAAGATTTAACTTGTTATACAGCAGAATGTATACAAGGCTGAAGTCTGTGTTGCTGCTGCTTTTTTCGGTTAAACAGACACAAAAAAAAAGTTACACCAGTGCCCCAAGCTATGGGTAAGTGCTAGACTAAGTAAAGGAAAAGTTTGTTTGTTTGTTTATTTATTTATTTATTTATGCTTCTCTATTTGTTTCTGTCTCCCTCTTTGGGAGGAGTGGGATAAATTTTTTCTGCGTAATCAAAACTTTTTGGCTCGAGTTGCGTGTATCAGAGGAGTGTATCAGAATGAAACTGTCGGTTAGTTGGGCGGCAGAGGGGATCGCTGGGAGGAAGGTATCTGTGTGCACGTGATAAGAGTGGAAGTGCGAGCAGGCACGCTGCAGAGGCATGGGCAGTAGCGTGAACGGGTTTCCAGATGAGGAGCTGTTGGTGGCGTGATCCATGTCACCTCTGTTATAACCTTCCAGATGTTGTTCTTTTCCTTGCCTGTTGTGCTTAGATGGGCTATACTGTATTAGAGAAAGAACGTTCTCTTTCCGGCTCTGCTATCTGAGATGTTACTTTGGTGACTGGTGATGGTGTTAATAAACAGTTAATGAAGCTAAAGACAGAGAAGATAGAACATATTTTGAAAATTCTGAATCCATTAATGAATAAAAACTGCAAACCAAAAGTCTTTGTGGATGAGACTGTAAAGGTTGTGTTCGATTATACACAGATTAAAGGGAATATACTCATGTGGAACACAGAAGCTGTGATATTTCTTTTACCAAAGCCACTATTCAAACAAACAAACAAACAAACAAAACCTGTTGGAAATATGATTTGGCCCAAAGCCTTTGATGAAAACAGAGACATAGAAAATCGTCTTATTCTCATGATTTATTTTAAATGCTGTTTTATTTTTCTGAGGAAGTGCAGGCTGTCAGCCACTGATAAGCAGCTTTGGTGAATGGTAGATGCAGATTCAAGAGGATGTAATTAGTGTTTTCGTAGCCTCAGAAGGAAAGCTGGCTAGTTATTATGCTGCATTTATTGCCTAGAGCTTGGGGTTGGAGGCGAGAAGGTGGGTGATCTTTACCTTTGTTTGGATTGGAGTTGCAGAGCAAATCACTAAGTCCTGCTCTCACCTTCATACAACTGAGGTAAAACTGAGTGATGTTGTTAATTTATCTGGCTTATAACCTGTTTATAACACAGTTTATACTCTGTTGTCTGCCGAAAGATCTGAGCAGCCTTCCGCTCATCTGGAGAGAGCACCGAAGAGTGTGGTGGGGCACTCTTTAGAAGTGTTAGCCACTCTTTAGAAGTGTTAGCCACTATGATTAAATATTAGTTCTTTCTTTATCAGAAAAGTATGACACTTTCTTTTTTTTTCAATGAGACGTGCTCACTGTTTTAACTAGTCCTAGATATTTGCGAGAATATGCCTTCAAAAATCACATTTGCCATGTTAAAGTGTACTTGTCAAGTTAAACAAGAGAAGCAAAGCATTTCTTTGTATCACACAACTTTTCAAATGATGTGTAGTGCATTCTTTTCTACCTATTATTATCTATACTTTTACAGTGAAGGCAAATACTGCAAACTAAAGTATGTGTATTATTTCAAAATGATCATAGAAAAACATGATTTGGTAAATGAATGCAGATATACATTCACAGATTACTACTCATTCATAGTGTAGCTCATTGATTTATGTTTCATTCAAGTTGGAAAGTTACAAAAAGAAACCTTACTGAATTCTTGAAGGCAGTTGTGATGAAAGTTACCAGTGTTGTTAGGAACATTGGATACATTTCTAAACATGAAAACTGACAAGTGTTTGTGTATCACAGAAGGATCATTTCTGTGAATGATTTGGAATTAACTTGGGAGTAGAAGGCGGAAACAAATGCACGTCTATTTCTTCATGAAAAGTCCTGCAGGACACTGGGCTCCTTTCCACTGTTTGTGTGTTTTGGGAATATGCCCCTGGAGATTTTGGGGCATAAATAACTTGCTTTCTGATCTCAGACCATTTTGAAATAGCTAGATTGTTAGTGGCTGCTGAGGTTATTGGATCTTTGCTGTAATGTTTCCAGTTTGCAATAAAAGAAATTTGTATTGTGTCCAGTACACACAATACTGGAATGGGAAGATTATACAGTTTCTTTAACATTACCCCACCCTTAAATATTTATTGCTAAATACTTCTTTATTCTTTCACAAGGACTATAATTTATTCTTTCATGACGGTGTAGCAATAACATAGAGACAGTAAAGATCTATGGGATATATTAGCATTAATGAATTACAGACTAAAAGTGCGCTTTTTAAAATTCTCTTAAATCATAATGTTTTAATTGAAGTTCCATTTCTATGTTTGATTTTTCTAAGATCTTAACTGTGACAATTCTTGGGACTGACATTAGTGTAATATAGAAGTAAAGATCAGAAATATTCTCACTCTGGATACCATGTGCTTTTCAGCTCAAACACTTTCTGGTTTACTTCTGGTAATGAGAATTTGAGTGGGGGACATAACACTGAGGATTTTAAAGCTGTTTTTGCTTTCTTAAAGCAGTGTTGCTGACTGAATGTATAGAGAAGGTAATGTGTAGCAGAATTGCTCCTTGTCCTGGCATGAAATAGAGCTGTATGTTGGAATAGTCTGGGGTAGCGCTTCAAGCGACAGGAGAGGCAGTGAGCCAGAGCGCAGCATGGGAGCACGGGGCTCCAGGAAATCCACGTTACGCAGCGTTCACCCGGCCAGCGTGTGGTGCTGCTGCTTCCCTCTTCACGTGTGGGCCTGCTGAACAGTTACAGATGCTTCATGAATGCAGCGATGGGCTGGCCAGATGCCTCTAGCAGAGGGTTGTGCATAGCAGGAGAGGCTATGGTTTTGTATTGCTTAAGTACAAAACTTCACAGATCTTTTTGTTCAGGTTGTCAAGGATAGATTGAAAATGGGTCTTGTCCCTGTCTATGGTTACATCTCCATGAAAAAGACCTCTGTGATGAGAAATCTTTCAGTCTTTTTAACAAGTGTATAAGATGCAGTCACTGAAGCACATTTTAACATCTGGGGAAAATTCCACAGCCTGGGGCAAAGATGAGGAGAAAGATGTGGTGTTTGTGGTGGCTTCTGAGGAGCCCCACAGTGTTGTTGGCTGTGGAATTCGGGCTCTGAATTTCCTTGAATTTTCTTTCCTTAGTTTTTGAACTTTGGGCAAATGGGATTACATACTTTGCCTTGTCATGTTCTTAACACTGCGGTGATCACAGACAAGATATCAATATCTAACCTTTGGTTAAAAGTCAGAAAGGATTCTACCAACTACCTAAATGTGGTCTCTATTTTTCTCCCTCTCTCTTTGCATGTGTGCACACCCATGGCTAGAAGCCTGGGAATGGATAAGTACTCTGAGACAGAACAGAGGATGGTCGTTTGCTCGTGTGCAAATCCCTACTGCTGATGTACTGCCTAGAGGAAGAAAAGTTGGAGGGAAGGGTCAGGAGCCTTGTGCATGGAGTTGGCCATCCTCCTGGCGCTAGGCTGCTCAGTAGCAGGGACCTGACCCTTCTCGCAGTTCCCTCTGCTGCAGCTGCGCTGGCCTCTCCTGAGGACTGAGCTGCCTCTACCGCTTTGTTCTTTCCTTTGGGCTTACTTGGATCTGACAAGTTTAATGTGTGCACTGTGAGCTCCCTTTGCTGCTAACTTGCCTTGAGCCTTGTCTCATGCGTGTACGGGTCTTGGAGTGCTTGAGAGGCTGTGGTACAGCATTTCGCCCAAGGTTTTGCTTAAAGGTGATATGAGGGAAGCAGAACTAAGCATGTGTAGGGCTAACTATGGAAGCCTAAGAAAATTAAAATGTGGTTTGGCTTAGCACTTATGTCTCTGTTGCACAGGATGCTGTAGTTGGCTCAGTATTTGAGATTTGTGGCATTTCTGTGGAGGGGGGTGCAGCACCACAGCATTAGTAGCTGCTGATCTATTCTAATGCATGTTTGTGGGGTTTTTTGGCTATGTTTTTGTACTCCGTGTTCCATACCAGCTGCGACTTGCTTACAGCTTGGACTCTAAACAGGTTTGCGTCTATGTGTTTACATATCTCTCTGTTAACATATTTATTGGAGAAAGATTCTCTTGCCTTATTCCACTTCAGTCTGCTACAGTCTTGTTCAGTACATCAGACTGAGCTGAAAGTAACTTGAAATACTAGGTTGTATTATTTTTAATAATGTATTAAGTCTGGGTCCTAGGGAAGTTTTAATGAAAAAGTTGTGGCAATGTGAGGATCTGAAGTCTCCAAGTGTTTATATTGTATTTTAAGACAGAATTCAATTTGCCTAGTAGTTATGTGTTATTTATGAGATCATATTCAAGTTAACCCCTTTTGCATGCAGAACAGATGAGAGATGCACTTTATGCTCTGTGCTCTTCTGACTTTCATTTGCAGAGCATGTTTGTTTGCAACCTTTAGAAAAGGAGCATCTTTTTAGTGAGTGTTGAACTGTCTTTTGGATTTGTGCACTGCTTCAGTTTCGTTTGAGTTCAGCAGTTAACAGAGGAAAAAAAATACTTTCATCAAAGTATCTAATTTAGATAATCTTGTGCTTGTTTTGCAGGTGTGCCACCTATTAAAGTTCTCATGCCTGCACTTTCTCCGACGATGGAAGAAGGAAACATTGTGAAATGGTTAAAAAAGGAAGGTGAGAGATTTTTTTACTGCCACGGTTGCTGTATTTTGTTAGCTTTTCCAAGCTAATCTGTGAGAATAAGATTGTTCTTTCAGGTTGCACCTCAGTATTTTGAAGCAAAAAGTTGATACTTGAGTGTTCTCTTTTTCTAGTGGAATGTTCTCCACTAGGCTATTCTGCAGGGTTGACACTGGAAACTCATCTGATTGCTCTGTTTAGTTGGTCTGTCTCTCTCCCTGTCACATCCAGTGTATTACTAGACCTCAGTAATTTTGTATGAGAGGCTTTGGTTTTGGGGAGGCTCTCTGTTTTGTTATTCCGATGTGTTAGAAAGACATTAGAAGAACATGGTATATTTATAGTTATTTAATCACTGCAAAATGAGAAAGTTACTACTTTCTTCTAAATGCATAAATTATAGTCTACACTTAAAGCTGACGGGAAACCATAGATTTGTTTCATAGCCGAATTTCCACATAGGAGAGCCTGTTTCTTGAAAAAAAAAAACTACTTGTGAGCTAATTAATTTTCATGCTAGGATATTTTAGATCCTCGATTATCTTCAGCTGTCTGCTCTACTACAACTGAAAAGAAACTGACCTCTGCTTTGCTCGTACTGTTTTAAATATTTTGCCAGTGGTGGAAAGGCTTTATACCTTGAGAGAAGAAAGCTGATGGCTGTGCATGACCAGCAGGGGCCAGTAGAATACTGCTTTAATCACTCTTTCTGCTCTTTGTGTAGCTGTCAAATGTTTTCATTTTATACTTTCAGAAGAGAGGCAGATGATTTCACTCTAGCGAAAGGAAAAATGTTGCATTTAATTGACAGCTTTACTCTTTTCCTCTCATCATTAATGCTTCTTTATATCAATTCCTCTGGGTAATAAAGATGGATGCTTAGAAATAAAGCTGTGTTTCTAAAAACTGTATTTATTATGTATGAATTTAGTGTTGATGAAAGATGATAGACTGCCAGCCCTGGAGAATAAAGCTCTCCTGTTCTCGTGGGCAGAAAACAGAATACGCAGTAGTAGTAGCTGTTTCCTTGTACAGTGTTACTTGACCTCCCGAGACGTAACCTCCGGGGACGTCAGTCTCTATACTCAGTCAGCTTTAATTTGGTTTGTGAAGAGTACATCAAGAATTACAGTTTGTCTTGTGATTTGGGTCCTTGTCTGCTAGTGACCGGATGGAGACTCTAGCCAATAGCCTGTTGGATCTGACCCCTGGAGGGAAACTGTGCTTCAGCAGAGATCCTAATCATTCAGTCTCGCTGTAGGAAGCTAATCAGGGTGCACATGCACACTCACGTGGGCGCTGGGCTTCTAGTGTTTTATATGCAACTGTTCTGAGAGCTGCCATCTAGGCAAATCCTTTTGCCCAATATTGGTTTTGTTTGTTTTGTTTGTAGCGCAAGAACAAAAACTGTTCTCAAGGAACCTCTTCCCTCCCACCCCAATTTACTCTATTTGGAAATCTGATTTGTAATTAATGTGAAAATGAGCCTCAGGAGATATAAACTGTTGTCATTTCTGTTGCGGCTAGGTGCTGAAACACATGAGTGTTTGTGTTTGTTTGAAGGCTATTCTGAAATAGGGGAAAAAGTGGTTTGTCCAGTTGCCTGAAGACTTCCTCTTTTCTTCCCTGCTGTAGAGAATCCTTAGGAATGGATAAACAGCCTGATGCACCCAAATAAGGAGATACCTTTGTTCATGCATCCATTTTCCACAGTGGATTTACTTTGTCTGACTTGCACTTATGTGTTATATTTAGCATAGAGTGGTGCAAAGCATTTACGCCACAATTGCAGGCTGCTGCATATCTCAACAGGAGTTGAGATATGGAGTGACAGTCCTTTGAGCATGCCTGTCTTTGCTCGGGAGGTTGTGGAATTTACACAACAATTTGATTTCTTAGCATCTGCAAAAGACTTGCTTGGCAGTCTGGTGTAACAGACCACTTGAATTAATCATCCAGTGGAATTAAATCACATATATAAACCTTAGAATGCGAGGTTTCTTTCAAAAATTGTTTATGCTCTAATTAATGCAAAGTACAGTGTGGCAATTGGATTATTACATTAAATACTCAAGTGTTTGTGGCCTCCTTTGCCAAGTTCCAGAATAGGAGCGCTTTTGACTGAAAAAATTACATACTGTGTAATTGACTGAGGTTTGAATATTTTCACTCTTTACTGCTAAAGAGGTCACAGGAGTTATAGCTATTTTTTTTGCTTATTTCCATTCAGATACTCCTAAACCAGGAAATAGTGAAGAGAGATGATTTATTTCACTTAGTTAAATATAGATTGCAACATGTAAACCTGTAAATACAGAGTTTTTCTTCATATGCTTGAACACTGCAGACAATGGCAGGAAGAATTAAATTGAATACTTAAACAGATAATATTGTGGCAGCATTTGTAGTGCTGGTGGGTTATTAAAATCTTACTTTATATTAAAATACATTCATGAGTTAGGTTTGTATATATTGTACTTCTCTTTGAGTACTCTGTAAGAAATGATGGATTCTATTTTGCTGGAAGCCAAAATATTTAACAAGATCAAGATTTTCTAATGTAGTTTCAGTTTAATGCTGCCTGTCCAGTCATATTCATCTGCCGAGAGAATCCAGACAGAATCCTAGCATTTTTCTCCTCCACTAACAGATAGACATATTCCTTGAGAGCAGAAGAAAAGAATGCTTAGGACAGTTCTACTTATACACTTTTGTAGTATAGAAAAAGCTACAACACTTGTGAATATTTTTATTTCACTTTTTTTTTTTAAGATGTCTCTCTGACTATGTAAGGGACTTAGGAAACAAGCTTATGAGATGTGAGGTTGCTACTTGAAGCGATTCAATTTTTATTTGTATATATTTAATAGTGTGCATATAGATCAGGGAACTTTTAATTGTGTCAGTCTTTGGAGCACCACAGTAACACTTAGAACAGAAATTGTTGTCTGTGATGAGTATCTTAGTAATCACAGCATTATCTTCCTCTGGTTTATGGCTAGCAGCGAAAATGGAAGGTTAAGGGTTATATTTGTGCTTATGCTCCTGATTTGTCATCTTGTGTAACTCGATTTCATTGTGTGTGTGCTTCCTCTTAGAAAAATCTGCTTTAAAAGTGGCCATTTGAAATTTAGTGAATTATCAGTCAATGTTCTGCTGCTGCAGTCTTTCTCTCTGAATCAATGTGTTTTTATTTGAAAATGCAAGATGATATAAATTAATCTTTTTTTTTTCCTGTGGATATCTGCTACTCAGGGAATGTATCAAGAATGTAAAATGTTGATATTATAGTGTTAAATGTCACTCCTGTAATCAAGTAGATCCAAAAGGAAGTTTAGAGTAAGTATTCTTAAGTTTTCTTTGTGTTTTGCAGGTGAAACGGTGAGCGCCGGAGATGCTTTGTGTGAAATTGAAACAGACAAAGCAGTGGTTACCATGGAATCAAGTGATGATGGCATATTGGCTAAAATACTGGTGGGAATTTTGTCGTTTTGTAACTTGTCTTGCATGATTTATCTTCTGGTTGGCCTTAATAGACAGAAGCAGTAACAAGATAGATCTGACCAAGATAGAAGCAGTAACAACTAGACTGCATGGATTAGGATGAAGGATTTAGTTCTAGCCCCGCACTGCTTAAGGCTTGCCATTTAGCCTTATGTAATAAGGCATTATCTTATAAGTATTGTATTGCCAATTTCTCTGCTGGTCTTTGTTTTGTTTTGGTTTTTTTTGTAAGAACTCTGACTGCAGAGCTGCAGTTACAGCTCTTCCTTATCTTGTACGGAAGGCTTACTAAAAGTAAGTTGGCTTTAAATCAGTGATAGAGCCAACTTGCAGCCGATTAAGTAGTTTAGCACACAAGAAGAATGATTGAGATAGAAGGCAATATCTAACAGTGCCAGTGCAGAACAGCTGCCACTGACAGCTGCTTGGATGTTGTCATAAAACAATAGACAATTCCTATAATGTAGTGCATTTAAAATCACCTTCTCAGGAAATCTATCTAGTGGTTGACAGATCCTCCAACTACAAGAGTGAGAGTGTTTCCTATTCTTAAATCAGTTCTCAGCTCCCCAATTCTTGTGTAAAATTTCCAAATAACTTCTCTTAGATAGTCTTGAAACTGATTGATCTAGTAAAATAAAGAATGCATTGGTAAGCAAATCTGGAAAGTATTTCAGCCTTCCTGTAGATTATAATTTGACAATTATCTGAGCAAGGCAGAGATTGGTCTTGCAGCCTCTCTTTAGACAGATTACCAAAGTCTTTGTTGGTTAGTTTCCCTCAAAATAGGGATTACTCAATTTTGTTTGTGGTTATTCCCCTTCTTTCTTTTTTTTTTTTTTTTGATTTGTTTGCTTGTTTTATTTTCAAAATCTTAACACTTTATTACTAAAACAAATTCACTTGATAATACGACTTGAGAATGGTTAACCTGTCTAGTGGATGGTGGTGGCACGAGGGAGGGATGAGTGTGACAATACTGGTAACTTCCTTTTTTTTCTCATTTTTATATAATTAAAGAGAAGAACTTGTGTTTGCACTTGACTTTATGGTTCAAGGCTTCATCACTTATCATAAATACATCCCTATTAACATTCTGCTTGCTTTTATATGTTGTTTCCATCTTTTATATGCAAAGCTTAAAAAGATCTTTTGATCTATTATATATTATAGCTCACATTATTAACCAGACCTGTACATTACAGGGTTTGTTTTATTTCTCTTTCATATAGAGTTAATTATTATGCTTAAATAAGAAATAGTGTAAGGTAATCTATGTGATCTCCATGACGTTTCAGTAGGCAGATCTGACTACCTTTGGTCTGGCTCTCCGCTGGAGAGCAGTGAATGTCTTCTGGAATCCATAGTATTTTTCGGTTAGGGGCCTGGAGAGGTAACATATACCATGAATTGTTAACACCATCAGGAGTTGCTCACCAACGTTTCCTAGTACCTCAGGAGGGACAAAATAATTCATAGGGCCATTTCAGCAACATTGGCAGCCTGTGATTGGGCTTTCCTGTGGGGTGAAGGTTGCTCTCATTGCAGAACAGTAGCATGCAATTAAAAATAATGTTAGTGAGTAGGTGGCAAGATGCATGCAGGCTTCCGAGTGTTTTCTGGTGCTTTATAAGTAGTTTTGGGGGTCATATTTTGTTTCACTGGAATTTTAATCTTAAAAATTATTTCAGTATCTAAGTAGAATGTTCCTCCAGTTTAGGCATTCTATTCATGAGAGTGTTTTTGTAATTGCCACTGCCAGTTTCCTAAGGAATTTACCATGGATATTTTCATTAACTAAGTGTTCGTTAACATGACCCGGGGAAATATGTGTGTGTTTTGGGTTTTCTCTTCTTTCCTGAGATCATTTATGGTCTATGGTGGGAACATTTTTGCCATTTAAAATTGACATTTAAAGAAACATTTTAATATTAGCACGTTACCATAGGGTAGAAACATTTTACCATTTTAATTTTACCTTTGCTTAAAATAAAATGAAAGGTTATGCTCTTTAAAATGGTTATTTTTTGTTTTGCATAATCTGTTTAAAGGGATGTTAACTCACAGTCTGCATACCAATGTTGTTAGGTTTTTTTTCTTAAAATACTTGAGGATAATTATTTCACAGCCTGAGGATAACTTAAAAATCTGATTTCAAAATGAAACATGATTCCCTTTTAAACTAGAAAATCCTAGTCTTCCTAATTAATAGAGGCCTAATATCAGATTATAAATACTTTGGAGAATACAATGCATCTGAAATGCAGTAAGAAAAAAGATGAGGATTCCACCATGCTTAAGGGAAATGAAATTAAAATATTTTTAGTATTCAAGGTTGTGTAAAAACCAGGCAATGATTTCATGTCAAACTTAAATTTAAGATTTTAATTAATGGATGTCTTTTGGAAAGGGTTGTTCCTCATCCATTTTAATCCTATTTTTTGATCTAAAAGTGACTGTAAGAATTTTGAAATCTTCCTAACTTTGCGCAATATTCTAAGTCATTATGTGGAGATGATATCCAGTATTCAGTCGTATTTTTAAGATATCTTATCTCTTTTGTTCTGTTATGATTCTCCAGGCTTTCTCTAACAATTTGTATTGGACGTTGGCTCTCTAGACTGGTTTATATACTCCATCTATTTCTTCAGTACTTCAGAGAGGGAAACACTTCTGGGACAAATATAACATATGCTTTTTTTTTTTTTTTTTTTTTTTGCAAGAGGCTATATTGATTCATGCTTTCTTTGTCATCAGTGTAGTCTTGAAGCCTTTTCTGACAAAGAGGTCTGTCTTAATTGTTTTTCATTTTGCGTCCAATTTTGGTATTTTCTTCTTGACTGGAAAAAGTGCTGCACTTTTTTTTCCAGCAACTGCATCCTGCCCTATAAGGACTAATAATGAAAATACCTATTATAAGTTGTTAGAATATATTGAGTAGAAATAGTAAAAGAGGAAGTCGTGTCTGTCCTCAGGTTGCCAGTGTGATGTATTCATGACAAAAGTAAATATAATTCTAGGTTTACTTTTGTTAAGATGTTGCTAGAGGAGGCAGGGAGTTGTTAATGCTGGTGTGCATGGCATAGGTTAGATCTCATTTGGATTTCCATAAACCAGTGCTGCTTACCTGCTCTCACAAAGGATAAATTTGCATAGGAAAGGTTAATTTCCTGAGCAGAGGTGATTCAGATTTGGCCAAGGCTGGGGGACCTTGAGCTTAGCAGGGTAAATAAAGAGTCTGATTGCACCCAGACCATCTGATTTTAGATCAGGAATGCTTGCAGGGCAGTGGCTGATAAGGCTGTGGAAGGTGCTGTGCCAGGAGGTACCTCTAGACAGAGCAGTGTGTCCTTCTTCTGAAATAATTTGTAGCTCTAAAACAGGACAGTTGCCTGGGTTTAACTTTTTTTTTTTTTTTTTTTTACAAAAAAAGTCCCTTTTTACAAATGCGCTTCTGAGGAATATAGGACTTGGATTATTTCAGTGAGGTCACAGAGGAGGGTTTTTAATTCCTTTGTTAATTTAAGATAACTGGCTTAATCCCAGTAGCATCCATCCTTTGCTATCCATTTCTTAACATTTTTACACCAAGTATACCATCCTGAACCTGAAAGGAGGTAACCTTTCCTTATGTTTGGTATCGGCTAAACAGTGTTATCCTAGTAACTGTCTTACAATTCCAAAGACATAAGATTCTGCTTTGAGAGAAAACGCTGTTGAAAGCCAACTGTTTTATAGGATACCAGGTCACTTTGTGAAGTTGACGTTTTTTAGGTAATATCTGCCTCAAGAGGTGTGGACTGCAGAAATATATGCAGACACACTGATATTGGTTAATAACTGCATTGGAGAACATGGGGTGAACGTGAATAAGTACAAGTTTCCAGAGCAGCTGCTTACTGGACACAATCCTCACCCGCCCACGGTGCAGCTTGAGCTCCTGCTGCTGTCACACGGGCTTGCTGGGTCCATGCACAAGATGGCTTAGCCCTGCTGTAGTTGTGCTTTCTTACCACACCGTGTATTTACATACTTATCATTTTTGGAAAGGAGAGTACCTTCCTGTGGGAGGGGAGATTTTTAAGAAGAGATGATAAGTTTAGCATCTTTATGTGTGAACAAAGGGAACATCATTTGCAAAATAGGTGCTTTTGTGGAGGGGGTGGAGGGCATACAGGATGCAGCAGCTGTAAGTGAGGTGTACTGGCCTACCAGGACTTGCATCTTATAAGAAATGTTTGTTTGAGTGCAATTTCTGCAAAATATTTTGCATTTTAAGCTGTAATTGTGTAAATGAGTAAAAACTTCTTAGGCAATGCAAATTGGAAGAATGAAAAGTTTTAATAGTGATTTTCCCCAGTTGAACTTTTTGTATTTTGGGGAATTGTTGCTTGTGGGTTTTTTTTTTTAATTTTTTTTGTTTTCTGTTTTCAGCACCTTGGTGAAATAGACATTGAAAGTCCTTAGTTTTTAGGAGTTTTTCAAATAGCTTATGTAGTGGAATATGGTATAGGCACAGGTGTTATTCCAGTCTCCTAAACTGCAGAACTACATAAACCAAAGTAATTTTCTTTTAGATTTCTTTTCTTCTAGACTGTACAGTGCAGTGTGTATGGTTTAAGAAAGCAAAATAAAATAGATACCCATATATATTCTATATTGTTTCTTTCTGGATCTGTCTAATGATAAAATCTGTTTCACAATAAGATGCAGTAAAAACTTTAATGAATGAAATGAAAGCTTTAAGACAATTTCAGAATGGTTGATTATTCTTTCAGCAGAGTTACTTCTTAAATTACCTCTGCCTATTTTTTTCCGTAACATACTTCTTAGTTCCATTTGGACTGAGAATAGAGGACGAACGATTGTTCTGAAGATTTAACATCCGTCACTGTTTTCTCAATTATGCCCTAAATGTTTCATGACAATGGACATGATCTGAAACTGCTTTCTTTCAAACTTCATCTGTGAAGTGAACCCATGTAAGTTCCTGTGGCCTTTCTCAGGACCAGTAAAGGGGAAAGACATCTACCTTGATGTGTGTGTGTCTGTTTCTAAGGCACTGTAGTGTTGTGACAAGGGCTCCAGAGGAGTCTCCTCCAATCTTTCCCCGTCTTGGCTCATCTAGACCTTGATGCTATCTCAGCAAAGCCAAGGTCATTTTACTCCTCGTGGCTACGGGGCCATACAGAGGGAGTAACTTCACTGAACTTCTATTTTGGCTCTTTCTGTATCTGAGAATCAAGAGTTTTGGGGGATTTTATGCAGAGGGGGGTCTCCTTCTGGCATTATGAATTCTGAAAATGTAAAAGTCATGACTCAAAAATCCAGGAAATGAAAAAATAAGTAAAATAATTTTTTTCCTAGTTCTAAGGCTGCAAAGGCAGTTTAAAATAAAATTATAATTATACATGTGCACACAAATGCACTTTTTAATATAAACTGTTATTATCATTGGGGCTAGAAACTTGTACTGAAAAATAAACACTGGACTTTTCGCATAACTGCTCATCTTCAGGAGTGGTGAATATCAGAAAAAGGATGATAAGCCCATTATAAAGAGTGAGAGTTGGCAGCATTGGTGGCTTTGAATGCTCATGTACTGCTGGGTCATAAAAAAGTCCCAGAGGTGGAAACATTTCTGCATGTTTGTTAAAATGTGGATTTTTGCATGTTTTATCATAGTAAAGTAAGCTGCTATCAAAATTATAATAAGAGCGTGACACCACAAGGGTGTCCTGATGCCTAATGGTCTATTCAGTTATTATATGTGGACTGCTTATAGTAATAGAAGTGTTCTTCACTTTATGAGCAAGCCTCTCTGAAGGAAAGAGAAAACGCCATTTAAGAAAAATTATACATTTTTTTATATATATATATAAAAATGAACTGCCGTATTGACACATTGCATGAAATATTTTAAAGTTAGGTGGTGTACCTGTTTTGCATTGTCATTGGTATGACTCATACTCAATTTCAAAACCTGTATTTTGCTATTTTGCTACATGTTTGTTTTGCCACGTTTGGCATGCTAACAAGGCATGCCAAATGCCTTGTTCAGTGCAAAGCATGATAATGTTATATTTTTTATTTACCATTGAAGTGTTTTTCTATGTTTTCACACCTACCGTTTTTTTTTCATACTAGTCTGCAGCATGAAGTATGTAACTTCTGTTAATTTAATATTCTTGTTACCTTAAGTTTAGGTGGAAGAAGGAAGTAAAAATGTTCGCTTGGGCTCGCTGATTGGTCTGCTGGTAGAAGAAGGGCAGGACTGGAAGGCAGTTGAAATACCAGCTGATGCTGGTGACCCATCTTCTCTGGCTCCATCAGCAACTGCTCTTACCTCAGCTCCTGCAGGTCCTTCAGTTGCAACCCTTCCTAAGCCTGAACATCACTCTGGAAAACTACAGTGAGTTTCTGTGTTCACTATGAAAAGGGACTCTAGATAGATCAGTAGAGCTGCACAAACAAACAAACCCCTGTGAAGTCAAATAATTTTTCTCCTATTTCATTTGGTATTAAACTGTTATTTAAGAGGCTGTTTAAATGCATATGGAGTATTAAACTTAGCATGTTTTTTTGGTTGTTTTTGTTAGCCCAATAAATCAATTCAAAGTCTTCTTAGAATGACTTTGGTGGATATGCTTCTACTTTGATAGGTGATGGCATTATGAAGGATTCTAAGCTTGAGATGAGGGAAGAGGTTGGTCTCTATGTATAATGGACCAGAAGGCAAATTTACCTATTATTACCTATTAAAAAAATAATAAAAAAAACCCACCAGCAAATGGCACACTCCAAAACACTTCCAAGCACTTATGCTTTCTGATATTTAAAACACATTTATCTCTTTCTCTCACATTTAATACAGTAATGTGGAAAGTAAATTAAGCCCAATGTCCTGGCCATGTATCAGGAATATATAAATTGATAGTCTCTGTTGCAGATTTTTCCTTAAATGTTGCTGTAGCTAGTACTAATTGAAGACTTTTGTTCATAACCACAATGTGACACTGTTGATAGTCAGAGTCTTCATCACAGATTTTTATGTAGTCCTGGTTGTTTTGTCGTTTAGAGTCAGTACCAAGTCAAACTACTATGCAATTCCTGTTTAGAGTTGATTGCGTCTGCATCTAAAGGCTGTGATATCACAGCCTATTAAAGGGAAGAATAAGGAACTGTGATTTTTGGAAACGTGCTATTTCATAAAATGTTCTATTTAGTGTGGGAGGGTTGTTTTGTGTGTGTGTTTTAACCTCCCTGTCTTTATGTGTCTGGATTGCAGTGTTTACCTCTGCTATCAGCATTTACATTGTTTTAATGCGGGTGGAAGACACGTGGAAACAGCTAACTGAGGTCGTTGCCCAAATGTTACCTGTAGTAGGAAGAAGATAAAAGTACTTGAAAGGATTAAGTCTTTCAGGATTAAAGAATGGAATCATATGAGCATTCATGACTTTTCTTTTTCTTTCTTTCTTCTTCTCTCCTTTTTTTTTTTTTTTTGAAAACGGTTTATGGACAGTTTTTACAGTTAATTGTAGTGCAAATATTGTCTCCTTTAGGAAGTAGTGAATTGAAGCTACTGAAGTGAGTCCAGCGAAGTGCCAGTAAGATGATTAAGGGACTGGAGCATCTCTCATGGGAAAGCTGTGACCTCTTAAGGAGAAGGGAAGGCTGAGGGGGAATCTTATGGGTATAAATATCTCAAGGGAGAGTGTAAAGATTATGAGACCAGACTCTTTGCAATGGTGCCCACTAACAAGACAAGAGGCAGGAGGCACAGACTGAAACATAGGAAATTTCGTCTGAAACTAGGGAAAACTTTTTACTATGAGGATGACTATCAGTAGGAACCAGTTACTGTGGTTCTACTCTGTTTTGGTATTTGGGCAAAACACTTGAAACTAAGTACTTACTATTTAACAGAAATGTTACCACTGTTACCACTTTTTTAACCTGAAAGCTGTTACATCTGTTGTTTTTATTTTATTTTATTTTATGTTTTTTGGCTGAGTGTACTTTCCGCCTGTAATGTTACTGCTAGGCATATCCTGCTTGGGCATATCCTGTCCAGGACAAAATGACAGGCACATATATACTAGTATCTATGATGATTTAAATGTTTGACTGTAGGTAAGTTTAATATTTAATCTTTTAAAGCAAGTACTGAATCATGCCGCTATATCTGTATGACCTTTGCTTTCCAGAAGATATCAAGAGTTTTCATCAATTCTTTAAAAATTAATTCAGAAGCTGAAATTGAAGCTAGAATAAAGAGATAATAGCATAATTAAAACTATTCTGCATTAATGATGCAACTACAACTATCCAAGCAAAAAAAAATCAACAACTCAGAGATCTTGAAACTCATTTTTATGTCATCCAACAGATTGATATTAAAGGTTTTGTTTATCTCTGCACTGTGATTCTTTTTCAGAAGAATCTGCTGGTATGTTGCATTGCAGCAGTAGGGTGGAAATAAGTATTTTTTCTCTTTGTTGCAGGTATTATTCCGTGTTTTGAATTCAGGCTTGCTAGACCTTGATGAAGGAGCTCAGTGTGACTTAAGTGTTAGAATCACAGCCTTTTTATAGATCACTTCCCCAGGAGTTTTTCTTCTGTGGTTCTGAAGTATAGCATAAGGTGTATCATTTCTATTGATATACAGTAAATGAAAGAAGTTAACTTTATTGTTATATAGCTTATTTTCTTCTTCACTTCTTTAGGATTCGCTTAAGTCCTGCAGCTCGCAACATTCTGGAGACGCATGGACTAGATCCAAGCAATATTACACCTACTGGGCCCCGAGGAATCTTCACTAAAGAGTAAGTAGATATTGCAGTAAATCAATAACCTTTTCTTCCTTTGAACCTAGAAGATTTTCATAAGCTTGGAAGCCTGTAACTTACGGTTCACCCTTTTTTTTTCAGTGTTCTGTGGAGCGATTGCTTAGTAAAAATTGACTTAGGAAGATAAGGAGAATAGGTCAAAGGATGCTGTGCAGTATTTTTTAAAATCTTTTGAGCAATCAGAATTTCACCTACAGAGCTGCTGTAACTTTGGTTCCACAGAAGGGAACAGATTTGTCTAACTTGCAGATGAAGAGAGAAGTAAACAGGGGAAGTTTGTTGCTTTTTCCTTTTCCTTTTTTTTTTTTTTTTTTTTTTCCCATATAGTATTTGACCAAATTTGGATAAAATAAGGACTTGGATGGATAAAATATTGTGTGTAACAGCAGCATGTTATCAGAAAAGTTTCTTAATTATATAAGTGTAATGGTAATTTATGGTGTGTGACTAGAATGTGGCAAGTGGAAACCCTCTAGGATTTTGAGCCGTCTAATTAACATTCCCTCATTCCCTACTTGCCGTGGAGATGCATTAAAGATTTTTCCTGTGACTGCAATAATTATCTAACTAGCAAAAAGATTTTGACTTTGAAACGTCATTTTTTAAGATACAGGCTACAATTTAAACCATTCATTTGAAATAGTGTTAGAACCTGCAGATTATGCTATTATGTACTGTTTAAAATTAAACTTTGCTGTTTTTTTTTTTTTTATTTATTTGTTGAGAGGTACTACAGATGTTTAGTGGAATACTTTTTTTAACTCGAGTCTCAAGTTAGCAAAGTCTGTGCCGTATTAAACAGCTGAGTGACTCATTGTTTCATTTCTAAGTATCCTGCCAATTGAGCCTTTGGGGCAGTGTTGCCAGTTTAAATCATGAGCATTGGGCTGGGGTCACTGGATTATGAGAAACAAAGAAAGATAATATAAGCTGTGCAAGCAAGTAAGGCTCTTGTCTCTTCTGCAGCTTTTCATCTTTAAATTAAACTCACATAAAACTTACACTGCAACAGCAATAGGTATCACCTGAGAGCTTGCTCTGTCCTAATGTGTTCCCTTAGCAAGCTGGTATTTCATTTTCTCTACATCCAAATTTCTGTGCAAGACTGAATTCCTGCCTTCCTCCTGTTGCTTGGTTTTGTTGTAGTGGCAAGGCAGTATTTCTCCCTTCTTCCCTTTAGTGCCTTTGTGGCACAATGGATGAATGCATTGAAGATTGTGCTCGATATTTTATCAGTCACAATTAGAATAATTTGACTTACTATTTTTTATTTTTGAACCTGTGACATCTCTCTCTCATCATTTTGAACGATCACAAATATGCTTGCAGTGGGTAATGAGCCTTCCCTTCGCTCCGCTCTCTGAAGGCTGTTGTTTCTTATCCTTTCCGTAGTGCAGTATAGATAATTGTTCACCACCTTCTCAGTACAGATCAGCATTACTGACCTCCTGCCCTGAGTGCTGTGCTTGTTCCCTGTTTGATCAGGCTTGATTGTGCGTGGAATTCCATATCTAGTGAATGAATTAATTACTGTTTAGTTTTGCACAGTGAAAAGGTGCTGTTGATCAGTAAAATAATATTTAATTTAACTTGTGTGATGCTCAGGATGAGTAGTAATCTCTTTCTCATTCAAATTAGAAATTAAAATTCCTAATAAGATTAGGAATACAAAATTTTTTCATTCAACATCAGTTACCCTTGGCTTGACCTTGTATCTCTGTTATTTTTTGTTTATACTTGTAAAGTATTGTGAAAGGCTATAAATGTAACTGAGTTTCCTGCTAGGAGCTTTTAATACTTGGGGCCCTGCTTGTGATTGATAACAGATTTTCAATTATGTGTTGCACTTGAAATATTTTTTTGTTTCAGCTTGAGTAATACTAACTTTGTAACTGATAACAGGCACAATCAGTTGTCTCTCCTAATGGCAGTGATAATTCTTAAGGGGCTCTTGTCTGCCCCTGGTGGTTTGGTCCTTATCTGTCTTTAAGCCTGGTTCTTTCTAGTATTCCTAATTCTCAGGGAATTCCTGGAAATTTTGTGCCGTGAATTCCTTTGGTAATTTCTTTGTTTACAAGAGTGACTTTCAAGCTTCCATTCAGCTTATTTATTAATAAGAGCTGCTGCTGTGAGGTATCTTAAAAACTCATCCCAAAGATAATTTTAATATTTTGTTAGAACTTACCTATCTATCATTTTCCTTACTATGTACCTTTTGTGGATGGAAAGGAAAACTTATACACAGTGCATTACCTTATAGCATTGACTGAACATAGTCTTTGAATTGTGTGTAGGTTCCCTAGTGCCCCCCGGTAGTTTATATTTAAAATACAGCCTTTAAAATATGGCTTCTTCAAAATGTGCAATGAAATCTGTTTTCATGCATTCTGGCTTAGCGAGGCTCTTCGCTACTGCCAAAGGCCTTCACTCATTCACCCAGGTACAAGTGCCGCCCTCTGCTTTCTTCCTCTGTACCCATGCTAGAAAATCATTAAGTGACAGCTGAGGTTCTGTTGCCCAACGCTGTCTGCTCTCTCTTCCAGGGAGGGAGTCTCCTCGGAACTGAGCAATGGGGTGCTCTGGGAAGATGACTGAGACTAATAATAGTAGCTGCCAGCAGGGGATGCTCTCTGCTCTTTTCTGCTTGCCATCTTTCTCCATTCCTATGCTGTTTTGACAGGGTTTTTTCAACAGCAGTTACAAAGGAACTATGTGGCCAGCCCTTCTGAATTCAAATGCAATATCTTCCTGCTTGACTTGCACAAAATATGTTTAATTTGATATGCTTTGATGTATCTCCCAGCTCTGCTTATTTGCAGGCTCCCAATCTTGCACCTGTGACTCGTAACATCATTATGCCTCCTCTTCTTAATCAGCTAAATCATGTGGCACCCACTGCAAGAAATTTAGTATCTTGTACTCACTCATGAGTTTCAAAGACTGAGTGAATCTTCTTATCTAGGAGTAAGTTCTATGTTGCTGATAAGGATTTCAGTTAACAATGTGAAAGCTGCCAAAATTATTAAACCATTCTGGCTTGGCAGTAGCAGGTGGCAGCATCTGTTTGCTATGTCATTTGCATTGTATGTGGAAGTAATTTAAAACTTTCCTTTGTTTTGAAATATGTAAAAAGTTGCAACAACTTTGTTCTGTGTGTATTATAAGTGGTACAGCAAACAGATGGTCCTACTACTGTCAAGTTCGAATGCTTAACTAATCTTTGGTAGCTTCTGATATTTTAGTTGGGAGTGTTGCAATAAGTCATGTAATTGCTGTGTTTTTTCCTGTAAATTTTAATGCTATGGGATGATTTTCATTTAGTGAAAATCAGAATTTCCTCCCATTATAGTTGTTATATTAAGTACTTATTTTATCATAAGCACTTTTTATTAGTTTATTATAAGGACTTAAGCACTTATTTTATATGTATTTTAAAACAAATTCTGGATGTCATTTAGGTTTGGCAAAGCAAATAGTAATTTATTAGTAGTGACTTTACCTCCTGAGGTCACTTGATTTTTAATATCATTTACTGAATTATGTATTAGAGCATAAAAGAATAAATAAGAGCAAATCAGCTCCTATGGGTAATAGGTATTGCATAGAACAAAAAGAGCTTTCTCGTTTTATCAGACTGTGCCCAGAAGAGGATCATTTTTGTGGTGGTGTCTTTACACAGCCATGTAAAGACCCTTGGAGAATGCTTATAGAGCAGACAAGGTTCAGGCATATGTGAAACAGAATCAGGTGCTATTCAGTTTTTGTTTGATTCTTTAGTGAGCTACTGATCTCTTTTAAATAGAATATGATATATTTGAGCATATTTATTTCAGAAATGTGTAAAGACATGAATGACAAATGTATGATTTAATTTCCTTTGAGCATTATTTATAAAATAACATTGGAAACCTATCACAACTGATTAATTGCTTATGAATGCTAGTGCTCACAAATAATAAATGAAACAGCTTTTATTTAAGCCTCAGAGATAGACTGAATAAGTTTACTGTGATATTAGTGAGAATTGTTAACATAATGCACAAATTACTGTGGACTCTGACAATGGGTGATGATGAATGTTATGTGTCTCTAACACGAATGCTTTTGTTAGTGCATATTCTATCTCTTTTATTTGCAGAAATTTGAGATTTTTTTTAATGTCTCTCAACAGCTTGATTTTTTTTGTAAATTATTGCCAATTAAAAATAGCCATCATTTTAATGTTTGATTTGACAACAGAAGTTCAAGTGTAACAAAGCTGCTAATTAGTTAGTGATGAAATAATAGTACCTTGGGAATTTTTGAAATAGCTTCTTTTTTTTGATCAGTGTTTCACTGTGTGTTTAATCACTAGGGATGCTCTCAAACTTCTGCAAGAGAAGCAGAAGGGCAAACCCAGTGAAGTGAAACCTGTGGTTTCGACGCCTCCTCCCCAGCCTGCTGCAGTGCCTTCTGCCCCACCCGCAACATCTGGGACTTCTGCTTATCCAAGGCCAGCAATTCCACCACTTTCCACTCCAGGAAAACCTCCTCCACCGGTAACACTTCTGTTAAGTCCTCAGCTTTTCTGCAACTAAATATTGCCACTACTGCCTAGATATTTGTATGAGATGTCCCGAACTGGAGAAAGGAAGGAAACTGAGGTTGCACAAATGCCAAGACCAGTGCTTGCAATTTTTAGCATGTTTAAGTGATTCTACGGCAGTGTAATTTAAGCTGCAGAACTCTCAGAATTACAATCTTCTCAATACTTTGTGTCATTTGCAAATTGAAGCTGTAAAAAAATTTACATTGCTTTTCTGCCTGGAAAGGTGCAAGTCAACAATTTAGTTTAATCCTCAAAGAGGAAGATGCAGCTGTTTTGGAAGTCAAAAGTACAACTCTTCCTCCTAATTCCTGGAGGATCAGTAGGATGTTTTGGATAGTTTGGAGGATCTCCAAATTCTGGAGAGACGTGAATCCTACTTTGTTTTGTTTTCATTTCATTCATTCAAGTCTGTTGATGAATAGTCAGGAAGCAAGGCTGGGAATTACTTAGTAGTACAAAGAGTATTTTACACACTCTAGCATGTAAATACAGCTTTTTTTTTTCTCTAAAGTGTTAAATCTAGCCTGGATTAATTCTAGACTGTAGAACAAACCTATCTTATCTCTACATAACCTGCTGCATTAATCTACATACAATATACTAGAATTGCACATTCACTGATATAAATCATATTAGTTTCAGTAGTTGAAATACGTTGCTTTTTGATATCTAGGAGTTGTTCTAAGTCAGCAGGAGTCACTGCTAATGCATTCAGAGGTGTGTTTTGTCTCTAGCTATCTAATACAGCATATAACTTTTTTTTTAAGGGTGCTTTCACAGAAATCCCAGCTAGCAACATCCGAAGAGTTATTGCTAAGAGATTAACAGAATCTAAAACTACTATACCTCATGCATATGCTACTGCTGACTGTGACATTGATGCTATTTTGAAATTGAGGAAAGAATTGGCTAAAGGTTAGTGATTAAACTATTTTACCTTACTGTAACACATGGGACTAGTATGTACTTTATTTGATTTACATCCTCAAATGTCCAGGATTTATAGATTTTGTGGGGACAGAACATAACACATTCAAATGATTTTTTTTTTTTTTTTTTGGTGTTCTGTATGTTAGAAGCTATAATTCCCTGACACCTTTTTGAGAGATGGAAGGAAGAAGGGTGTTACTTTACCAACTAATGCAGTGGTGTAGACCACTGCACTTTAACACAGGACTACCCATTATCCATCAGGTTTTTGTTTCATTCTATCCAGATGCAATTTTCAGATTGCACAGAATTTCTTTTTCATAGTGTTCAGCTTTTCAGCAGTTAAAAGCTCAAATTCTGTGTTTTAAGGATAATTTGCAATTATTACAATAAAGAATGAAAACTTTAAATGAACATGTGCTTGTGCTCAGTCCTTTTTGGTACAATATAGAAGTTCAATGTTGCTGAGTTGCTCATTAAATTTACTGAGATAAAACAGCAAATTTAGTCTCTCAAATACTGGATGAGTATGACTTAAGTTAGGAAAAGGAGCACGTTCTTTTTACAAGTCATCCTATGCATAGTGATGCCACTAATCAGAGTAATTCTTCATTAGTTTTATAATATTCTCTGGAAAGTGTTATTTCTTCATTATTTTAGTTGAAGTTGATGAACATTAAGATATTTTTCTCTTGAAATACATGAGTCACATACTGGCCAGAAACAACTCCACAAAAGGTAAGTGGTTTACTGAACGAGAAGACATGTGCTCTAGCTGTTAGCAGATGCGGACCTGGGACAGAGAAACCGCCTTACACTGATGTTACCATAACTTTGACTTGTACAAATTAGGCACAGGCCTGAGAATTGCTGCACAGTCTGAATGTACTTTAATGTAAAGCTGTCATAAACGGTGAAAGTACCATATAATTCTGAATGCTAGATCTCTTCTAAGATGATATGGAGCCTCCGGGAAAAAACATTCAATTAAAAGTTACGATTTGCAATGAATGAATGTACAAAAAATACTATTTATGAATAACAAAGTGTGGTAAGAGAATTCAAAAGTTAAGAATAAGGAGGATGATATGGTGATAATATAGGTGCATTTAGTGAATCCTCTGAGAGGATGAAGAAGCAAATCCAAACTGACAAGAAAGAGAGCTTGAAAGAATGATGAGGGAGGCGATATGAAGTACAGCATATTTGATGTGTGTCTAAACGCTGTGTTTGTTGAAAATGATGAGAAGGAAATTAGACTGAAGAAAGAGGGAAAAGATGTAGGCTCAGAGGGCTTCCAGTAGCTCTAGGGCAGGTCCCTAATCAGTTCTAGGGGAGATTCCAAAGGATAGTCCCTTTGAGGTGAATCTCTGTTGAGATGTTGTAGCAAAGTGATGTCTTAAAACTTAATTGATAGCCTGGAAAAAATATTCAATAAAGTAAGAAAATGAACTTTTAACTGTAAGTTTATGTTTTTGTACGTAATTAGAAACACAGAGTTTTAATCAATCTGATTTGGAAAAACGAAGTGTGTGGTTTACTTGGTTTACTACTTTTTTTTTTTTTCATTTGAGGCTTTGCTAGTGCTTGAAGTAAATTAAATTGAATCTGACAGATGTAAAAAAAAATGTTGTTTTTATAGAAATGAATACAAATAGCACTTCAGATGATTTGTAGGGGCACCTACATCTTAATGCATTTGAGGGTCACAGAGACAGAAGATTCAATTTGAACTGAGGTCAAAGAAGAGAGTAAAGAGGGATTTTTTTTTTCTACTTTCTTCTTCAGAGTGCATGGTTTTATGAATAGATGCCTTAATGTTACGCCATCGTTTCAGTTGTTGAAAGAAATGACTGCTTAAAGTTGCATAGGAAGCTTTGAAATCTGGTATGTTGGAACTTGAGTAGTATTTTTTGCAGCTATAATATTCTCTGGACATAGCTGTTCTATAGAGCATATAGTAATTTAACAGTGTTGTATATCTGTTTAAAACAGTGTGAATAAAAAAGAAATACGACTAAAAATAGAAAAAATTATATTTACATAACTTAAGTTTGTTTGAACAGTAATGTGTTAATGATCAAAAGTGCATTCATGACTTTGGAATGTAATTTCATTGATTTAAAGTTGAAAGTTGGCTCTTGAGTGATCAGATACTGTCGTTTATTCTACCAGGTGCTGCTTGGTAAAAGCAGCTTGGTATTTCAGGGATATGACCAGTAAACTATTTATCTGTCTTTCTTCTTGGTGTTTTGTATTTGTTTGTTTTTGTTTCTTTTAAACAGTTCAAAGGAGGGTAGTATTGGAACAAGAGTAGGATATCCTATCTTTACCATGCAGATGTATCTGGATAAGGATTTCCAAGGCTATCTTTAGTGAGACCTGATAGGTTCTATAGGCAGAGACATCAGCTAGACTTTAGGCACCAATAAGTGTTACACGCTTGTTACATGCTTGTCTTGCAAAGAATCTGATACTCTTTCTCTCTTCCTGACCTATCTCTTTGTTAATATAATAAAAGATTTGCTTGTATCCAGAGTTTTCTAATATCCATGATTTATGCTATTTTTTTTTTCTCCTATATGTAACTGAATATGGAGGCTTTTTGGTTGGCCATTACAGTATGAGACGTAAGCCCTTCATGAGTGTGAAAGCCTTTGATAAAGATTTCCTCTCAAACCTGCTTTGCTCTCTGACTGAGTTTTCTCCCATGTGCTGCCATGGAGCTGTAGGCCTAGTACCAGAATGCTGATGTCGGGGGAGCCTCTGCTATGTGCTAGTAATCAGCACGTGCTCTCTTCTATTTGTGAGGTCCTAAATTACATTCCTAGATTAATTTTCCTGATTGTGATGATACAGGGTGTGCATCTTCTTTCACTGGAGTGCAGAATGACTATTTTAGTGCAAGAATATTCAGGGGATTGTTCTGTCTATCTCATTGCATGGCAATGATTAATGTCAAAGACATTTTATTTAAATGTCAGCAGGCCTTAAGAAGAAATAAAGTACAAAATTATTTTATGAATAGTTACTTAGAAGTCTTTACCCGTCTTTGCTACTGCTGTGGATTATTTTGAAGTTTGCTTGGATGGGGTGGAAAAGAGCCGTGTGCCTTAACATTAAGTTGAAGAGACACTCCTAGTAAAATTTGTTAATTGTAATGGTGGTCTCTCCTATATGACGATGTATAACCTGAAAGCTTAAGGTAACATTCATGATGTTGGGCAAAATACAGGGGTTGTCATTCATTTAATTGTACTGTAACAATACAATTTTGTCACCCTAGTGGCAGTGACACTTTTGCCCAAAGGTAGGAATATTATATATCAATCAGAAAACCCAAAATCTATAGTGTATCAAATATATTTGACAATCACAGGTTTGTCTGATGTGCACCTCCTAAGTAGATTGTTAATCATAATAAGCATCACAGGTCGGTTCTGTGGCAAATGGATACTTGGATCAGTTGTCTGAATTAATGATCATGTAAGAAAACTGATTGTACTTAAGAATTAAATTCAGATTAATTTTATCTTTATAAAAGCGTTTTGAAAGACGTGCATATTACATGCCATGAATCATTCTCCAAAAGGAAATAGCTGTGCTTCTTGAGGTGTGAAGCTTATAGTCATGATGACAGTAGACTAATGCAATTATTTTCTTTGAAGCTGATGTATTTATTATTGTGCAAGTCTCATATGCTTTCAGAATAATGCTGTAATAAGTATAAAATTACTCTAATATATCTGTAGGCTTTGGTTCTCTTGTCACATCTGATCCCTCTAGTCTCTTAAAGCTTTTAAAAAACAGTGCAGAACAAATCTAGCCTCTTTTTTCTAGCTTGTGTTATAAATTACAGATAGATTTTCTTCTATACATTAAGCTATATAAAAAAATATGGAATTTGTATGTTACATGGGTCTGTGGTGAAAATTATGTAAATTAAGTATGTAAATAGAAGGATAGTAAGTCATAATAGTGAGACTTAATCTATTTTCAGAAGTCTAGAGTGATTAACATCGTTTGTCTTCATTTTAGGTCAGCACTGCTTTTTGTGCCTATTTGTCTGGTGTTCCCTTTGGGGAGTAAATTGCCACCTGTGTGTAATAACAAGTCCATCAGCAGCACTGGGGGTGTGTGTGTGTTGTTGTTTGTTGTGGTGTCCAAGGAGAAGAATGTAGGTTTACAAAGGGAGCCAGCCAGAGGGAAAAGGTGGTGTTTTCTTTTGATTGAGTGATTTTGTTGTTTCCAGCCATGATTGAAAGTAGAACTTAAATGCTGCTTCCTGCAGCCTAAATGTGAGCCTGAAAGGAAAGGTAGAGTGGGAAAGTAAAGAGTGGACTGTCTGTATATTATGAAGGAGATTTGGAAGGAATTGCTATTAATGAGTTACTTATCAAAACCACGATATACTTATTAATCTCTCCATTCTTTCCATAGTATCCAACCTCTCCTACATCTTGTTTTGTGTCACTGTTGCTTTGTGAAATACTCAGTTGCACTAACAACTGTTGGATGCCAATACTCCTATCTCCTAACTGTTAAAATTATTGTGGTTGGAGTCCACAGGAAACCTTTGTTAGGGTTTGAACTGAGAGACAAAGATTAGCTCAATTCTACTAATTTTAGATTGTTTTTTTCTGAAAATCAGACCGATATCAAGCATGCAGCTCTTCAAGAAAAGAGCTTCTGTATCAAGAAAATAGGAAGAATGTCTGTGGTCAGGAGACTTTAGCTGAATGATACTTTTATTGTCCTGGGCAGAAAAAAACGTTTTTTATAGATGAGTAACTGCAGTTATTTAATTATTTTTTCTGAAAATGTTTCTTTGAAGCAGATTGATTGAAGCACTGGAGTCTTGTGTCGTAGCACAATGGTGATAATCACTGCTCATAAGACTTTTTTTTTCCTTTTTTTTCTTTTTTTTGCAGATGACATTAAAGTATCTGTAAATGACTTTATTATCAAAGCAACTGCAGTTACTTTGAAGGTGAGTAAATAAGTACTATCATTCTTATGCTTTATAGTAAACTATTAGGGTGCTGAGAAGTATTTTGTGAACATATATGGAGGTATGAACGAGATCATAGCAGAACTGCTAATTCTTTATTGCAGAATATCAGCTTTTTTTGAGCTCTTCTGATAACCTAGAGCATGAGTACAAATCTGCACAATGTCTGCAGCATAGAATATCTGCAGTTATGAAGCTTCACAGTCTCCATAAGCGACTGACTTACCTATTTTTCATAGAACTGGATGAGTTGCCTTCCAGTGTGAACTGATTGTGCCGCTTGGAAAGTTCTCCAAATGCCAGTTCGCTTTTTGGAATCACAGAGTTTCACAGATCAGTCTTTAGAACTCCTGTTCTTTGGAACTTACTCCTTCTTAATCTGAAGTGTATCAAATATGATTACTTTAAAAAATATTGCTTAGTCCATCTTCTTTCCAAATTTTAAAAAGGCCTGTGATGATTTAACTTAGATATGGAATGTTGATTTTAAGTACAGTTCACATTTAATTTTAGAGCTCCTTAGGTGAGAGCTTTTTCCAGGCTGAAGGCCAGCATTTGCAAAGTTCATGAGGAAATAACTGTTCTTTAATTAACACTGATAGCTCAAAAAGACTTATCCCATGTATTGAGATTTTTGGGTCTGGTGGGTAATGGCAAGAGCATGCTTAATCCCCAAGATCCCCAACCGAGTCTGCGGCAGTTTGGTATTGTTGTACGTTTGTGTTACCTTGTGTTACCCTCTTGATTCCCATGTGATTGCACGTCCTAGCCGTATAACAGCCTGGAAGAGCCAGACGTTCCTGATGGCTTGGCATCGCACTACACCGGCTTGAAGACATTTTGTGTTTGTATATGCACTGCAGCACTTTTCTGCAGTGCGAGTAACTTGCAGACAGAAGAACTGCACTTCCTTTATCTATTCTGGTGTTGGAGAGTAGGAACTGAGAGTTCTGGTCTACCACTTTTCTCTAGGGAAGTTTAGGTGGCGTTAGTTCAGAGATTATTATGTCTCATATGTATGTTACTGAGGTTGGATTGAAATATGGCAAACCAATGCAATGAAAGAATAAAGGGAATATGTTTTGATGCAAAAATAAAGCTAATAAACCAAATCCTTGAAGTTTTTTTGTACATAAAAATGAACCTCTACATAAATTTTGTAGAGGTTCATTAATTTGGTAAAGTCAACAAGGCACCTGGCTAACAACTAACTATCCAGTTATATAAGTATCCTATTGCTTAGTATATTTCATACAAGATCTTCTATATACAAGTAATTTAATGTAATTTTGTTAATAACAATAGATGGAAAGGCAAAGAAAAGGAATTTCCGGTCATTTAAAGTTGGCCTTTTCGCCTTTATATGTTGTTCAGCTTTACTATACTTCTGTGTAACCCTAGTTCTATTTCAATTTTCCTGTCACCCTAAAACATTATTTATGACTTGCATAGGCATACTGATATTAAATGAAGATAAGAACCTCAAGTAATTATTGAAAAGTGAACACTTTTTCTCATAGCTGCTCACATCACATTGTTGCATTATACTAAATATTAATACTTGAGCTATATGTTTACTTAGTCACCGAGGACAAGCACGACAATGGAATTTACACTTCTCCAAAAGACTTTACTTTGCATGTAAAAATGCTATGAAATTCTATCTCGTCTGCTTTAAATAACTTTCTCTGTCATGATGTTTTAGATCGAGTTGCTGTCATTGAGGTATAATGTTTCAGATACTCAGGTTTCAATATTGTGGTTTTGATTATTTGCTATTGTTTTCAGAAAGAAAGCTTACCTGTAAAGGTATCTAAAATAAGAAGGTAGCTTTGAATAAATGTGATCCAAAGAAGTTCAGAATCAAGTTCAACTTAATTATAAACTTATTTTATCTGTATATGAACAGTACTCTCTGTGTGTTTTTTAAAAGATTATCTGTGTATGGAAAAATCTCTGCCTCTGTTGAGTAAAACGTTAAAGACAGTTTATAAATGTATAGATTAGGTTATTTAGCCCCCTCCCTGGCAAAGGTGGAGGTGTAACTCATTGTAGATGAAATAGATATATTATTTTAGAAATACATTTCACTGTCTTGATTTTCAAAGTTCAAAATGATAATACCTATGCCACAACCTTTGGCAACCAGTGTTAAGATTGATTATTCTGATTTGTTTTAAGACACTTCAGTTAATAATTTTCTGATTTCACCTTTCAGCTTTAGGATGGTTTGTTGGGTTACAGAGCATTCAATGCTGGATTATGTAGCTTGCAATCGAATATTGGTGCATATCTTCAGTTTTATTAAGATAAATGTTATGGTAACAATGTGAGCTTTCTTCCTCCACTCGCATATAGTTAAAGCAGGATAATCTCTGCTGTAACTATTCCTATATGAAAATCTTGATTATTCCCCTTTTGTACATACTCTTCTGCTTTTATACTATCACTATTTAAATCATATCAATCTTAAATCCATCTTACCTCCTTTCATAAAGAAAGTTTAGACTTACGATGCTGTTTATTACTCTCTTAAAAATCCCTCTGCTTCGGAAGGGACCATTTCTTCAATACCAAACATGAAGTAAAGGATATTCTTGGCAGTAGTATCACGCAAATGAAATTTTATTACTGTCTTGGCAATGCTTACTGGAGACTCTTCTCAGGTGTGTAAGTGTATGGTTAAGTGCGTAGGGGTTTGTGTGTGTGTGGTGGTTTTACATTTTAGCCAGATAAAATAAGAAAAACTTGAAGTCAGAGCCTTTTAGTAGTTAATATTTTGCAAACTTGATGCTGAAGTTGTTATATAATAATATATAATGATATCCACTTGGATAATAAGATATAGCTACTAAGAAAAAGCTCTTAATTTTTAAAAGCCAGTAGAGCTTTCCGTAAGACTTTCTCCAGTATGAATAAGATTGCAGTTTTAGCCTACTCACCTTAAAAGGAGGAAAAGAATACATTTGCTCCTCCCTTATTTCTTTTTATCCCAATTTCTTTTCCTTGAATTCAAAACCAGAGGTTTACTCTTTCTCTCCTAACAGCATTTGAAGTTGAACCTTAAATGTGTGGCTTGTAACAGATGACATTACATGTGAATAAGTATTGTCCACTTAGTCATTTAGTATTGTTCTGAACTGGGAGGGGTTAGCACTCGGTGCAGCAATGAGGATATTACTCTTTTTGTTCTGTTGGAGAAGAAGAATTGGTATAAAAAGGTCTGTGTATCTGTGCAGTGAGCGCTAATCTTGGATTTACTAGTCCGTAGAAATAGGATCTTCATGCCAGCCAACATGTCTGTGTCCAAGTGGATGAGCTCCAGCAATCTGACATGTTGCTCCTCTAGCTACTTCCCTTTCTGTAGGGCCAGCCCACAGCTTGCAAGGGCTAGGTCAGTGCTGAGCAGAACTGAATTATAATCATTAAGCTACCCTTGCATCTGCTACCTGACACTTCACCTGCAGGCTTCATTTCCTGAGCTGATGCAGCTTTATATGGTAAACTCAAAGGCCTCATTGAAATTATCATCAATGTTATGTGAATTTTCTGAATCTGTACCAAAAGCAACCAAACAAAAAAAATCCATATCCAGGGCTGCTTTCTTGTGGAAGGGAAAGGACAGTTCTTTGTAGTTCTTGCATGCTGGGCAATTGTAAGATGGCCTCTGAGAACCCTGAAGGAATTCGGAGGCTTCTGTTGATTTATTGGTTTTCCAGGTGCACCAAGAAAACCTTTCTGGCTGCTCCTGCAGCATACATTCCTACTTTATTGACAAAATAGATTTAAGAAGATGCAAGCTAATCATGCACATCTATTCTTAGAGTCTCACTGTGATTTTATTCTTTTTCTTGTTTTACTAAGTGCAATCCCAGTGACAGATGCGAGTTGTTCTTTAGCCTTCATTTGTGAGCA
The DNA here is from genome assembly GCA_003342815.1 of Eudromia elegans. Classification (NCBI taxonomy): domain Eukaryota; kingdom Metazoa; phylum Chordata; class Aves; order Tinamiformes; family Tinamidae; genus Eudromia; species Eudromia elegans. Next base: position 3,437,996 of record PTEX01000064.1, read on the forward strand.
GCAGTCTGTGATGCACTAATTACTTTGTGGATACCTCTGTACAGCTATGCATCTTAAAGGGTTTTCTTTTTCCTTGGTAATTGGTTGAACCATTATTTTTCTTAACAGCTGTGTCTTTTTCTTCTCCATCTTTTCCAGCAATTGCCAGATGTGAACGTAACCTGGGGTGGAGAGGGCCCCAGGCAGCTGCACTCCATTGACATCTCTATTGCTGTGGCAACAGACCGTGGTCTCATTACACCAGTCATAAAAGATGTTGCTGCCAAGGGAATACAGGAAATTGCTGCCTCTGCAAAGGTGGGTCTCAAATGTACAGTAGGTTGAGGAATATAAAAGCTACGTAGCTTCTTGCTACAGAGAATGTAGCATGACCCAGATACATACAATTGCTAACAAAAGCACTTTCAGAATGAATGGAAAACTGTTTCTGTATTTCTTCAAGAAAATTTCTTCAAGATTATGACAGGCTACTTTTAGATCCACCCAAGTTGTTTTCCTTTATTTTTGTGGGGTTTTTTTTTCCTAGATGCAGCATGTAAAATATACTGCATGATTAGTAAAAGATTAAAAAGAAAAGCATTAAAAGGATAAAATATTCTTTAACTTTCATCCTCAGTATCTGTACTACTGTGATACGGTATTACAAACCTGAGCTATCAGAAGATTATCCTATAATTTTCTTTATAGGCTGTCCTACATTTCCTGTGATGGAAATGTACACTTGCTTTGTATTTAATAGCGCCCCTCTAAGGTAAGCATTCCACTTTCATTTCAAGCAGAATGTGTGTAACGTAGGTCTGAATGAACACAACACTAGTCTGAATGAATTCAGTAGGCTAGATGTGTTGGACAAATTAGTTGTCTACACCAGCATAATTTTTCTTTTTGACTTCTCTACTGAGTTACTGAATTAAATATACGCACATGTAAATAGGCTGTGAAACTGCATCTGCTTTTCTGTCCCAGGCATTTGACAGAGGTTTGCTCTGTCTGCTTTGCTTTATGCTCCCTTCTGCTTGATGTAAATTCTAACTTATTTCCAGGTCATGCGTATCCAGTATATTTTCATCATTTCATCAAGTTTGCTACACACACACATTATACTTCTACTGACGCTATCATGTTGATGCACACTTTTCTTGACTGTTGGGTTCTGGTTCGCTAATTATTTTCAGATGAATTAAAGTCTTTTAGTTCTTTGTGAGCCATTTCAACATGTCACCGTCTTCATTATTCAGAAAGTTTTTTAGAAGAAATTTGCAAGGAAACAAAAATGCGTAATAATTCAAGGGGAATTGGCTGATGAAAAGAGCTGAGGACGTATGTGATGTTTTTATGTAGCCACTGCAGGCAATCTGATGTGTGAAATGAATTGATTGTTCTTAGTTTATATTCTCAGACTATTCAAGTAAGTACTGCACAAAAAAAGCATAATATTTTGACAGCTGGAATTATTACAGTTTTGTTACAGAGACCAAAAAGCTCAGTTTCTTGGGACTAGTACTTTTAGCCACAGAAGAATTAACTGGATTTTGTATTTCCCAAGATACTTGTAGCACAATTTTAATCTAGATTCACACATTTTTAGTGGGCACTATCTTGGAGACTAATTTGCTCTGCTGAATATGAAACTTCTATCTAAGCGCTAATGGTTTTGACTTCTCTACTACATCTTCATTCTGCACCTTTTGTCCTTTGCACTCAGTTGTAGCTTTATTACCACTTTGCTGGCTTTTCTGGACAAATGGCCAAGGCAGACCTTTCACTTAAAAAACAGAGCAGGATTTTCCTAGGTAGCAGAGGGTGATATGTTTAAAAGCAGATGCAGGGACTACCTGGATATCAGCCAGGGAATCCCTCAAAGTTGGACGGGGATCTCTTGCAACCATGTGGGGCTTCCTAAAAAGCAAGTAGAGAATTCTGAGAACATAGGATGGTGCTGGTAAAATTTTGGGGACATATCATGGAAAACTCCTAGAAAATATTTGGGGTAGGAAGATCCTAGAAAACATGTAGAAAATACTTGAAAAGCAACCGGGAGTTTCTTTGAAAGCAGAGGATGGAAATTCTTGAAATCAATTGTGGAATTCCTTTGAAGTAGAGACAAGGGTTTCTAGAAAGCACATGTTTGTGTGGGGCCATGGCTTGAGGAGAGACAGATTCCTAGAAAGACTTTTATAGGTAGATGAATGCTTTGCTGGAAAAACTTACACTCTCTCTCTATCCATCTGCTAGAGAGTGGCAGGTTCTTTAAACAAGTATGTTAGAAGGAATACTAAGAATTTGTCCCATCAGTATATTATAGATATTCTTGTCGTCTAAACACCTTGGAAAAATGACAAACATTTTTGTGGTGTGAAGATTGCAAGAGGACCTGTTTTATTAAACTGCACTGTAGTTGGGAAAATCTGCCCTATCTATCAAATCATTGCAACTACAGCAGCATTCTTGCTAATGCAATTGCCTAAGTTAAAAAGCAGATGTCTTTTGCTTTGGCTGTGTGGTACTTGTAATGTTTTAGTGAAGTAAAAAGAATGAGAGTCTAGTACAGTGTTTTCACTTCTTTTCTCTCCCTTTTCATCTTTCTATTTCCTTAGGCTCTAGCAAAGAAAGCAAGAGATGGGAAACTCTTACCGGAGGAATACCAGGGAGGATCGTTCAGGTAAAAGTCTCTACCAGTATTCAGTCCTTGCAATATGAGTTTATAGCTGTCTTATCCTCTGATCATCCACTCTGTGTTCCTGCACAGTGTTGTAAAATCTTGCTTCATTTAAAATCAAGCTACAACTGATTAATTTGATTATATATTTAGTAAATAGCTTTTTTTATAAAATAAACTAATCAAAAAGAGCTACTGAGCTAGTTTAATAAAAGCTAGTGGCTTTTAGTAAACATTAGCGTGAATGTAATTAGAGTTAGAGTTACTCAGCTCACTTTTTAGTTTTAAGTTTCCAACAGTTTATTTGACAAACAGTACATTAGGCAACGTTTTACTTTTGCAACTTTTAGCTTTCACTGTAGTGTGAATTTTTTAATAACTACCTTCTGCACAAATACATCAGTAACATTCAGTAATGTGCCGAAGCTTCAAGTCTCTGGAGTATGTGATGGAAAATAGTCTAAAGAATCTATTTTTCACAAGCCTTACAGCAAGGAAAGCTCATAGGAATTTGCAGGACTGTCTGATTTGTTTTTCTTTTATTTGTGATAAGAATTCCAGTGACAGAAATTACATATGAGATTATCTTTGTAGCTGACTAGTAACCTGCAATCTATATATTGCCTCCTTGGGAAGACGGTAGTTACCTGCCTATGGATGTCACTACTTATTCCAAAATAGCAGAATTCCTGCAGCTGCATGTTTCTCTTATGCTACAACGCAAGAATATAGTCCTACCTTACTATAGGCGGAAATAAAAGAGAGTGGATAAGTGGAAAGTGGATAAGTTGCCATTTTAAAAATCCCCCCCGAATCCCAAACAGTTGACTTTGAATATGTCCAGTTCAGGTTTATTATAATTAACAAGGCTAGGCTTGGGACAGAAGTTACCTTATAGCAGCCACTGACTGTAGGTTATTATATAGCATAGATATATTTTTGACGTTACTAATGCTTTTCTTTTTACTTTAGTATCTCCAATCTGGGCATGTTTGGCATCAATGACTTTATTGCAGTCATAAACCCTCCACAGGCCTGCATTCTAGCTGTGGGCCGAGCCAGACCAGAGCTCAAGATTGTGGAAGATGAAGAAGGGAATGAGAAACTTAAGCAGCATCAACTCATGACAGTGACTCTGTCAAGTGACGGTCGAGTGGTAGATGATGAACTGGCTTCAAAGTTTCTGGAGACCTTAAAAGCCAACATAGAGAATCCGATGCGACTTGCTTTGTGTTAAACTTGGTGAAGGTTTCTTCCTGTTTTGACAACATTTAGAATTCTGTTACAGAAAAGCAACCTCACGTATGTGTAGAGGAAATAAGTAGTGCCAGATGGACAATTAATATACTTAATTTATTTGAAGTAACCTGAAAAAACTGTTAATTTTCATCTTTTTGGTCATTGCCAGTTCTTGTTTTTTTATATGTGAAACTGAAGACGTTTAAATATAAGGTTAACGTACTCTAATTCTTTGTATGCTTAGTATTCATGGCACATAACATTTAAAAAAAAGTTTGAAAAGAATAATCAATCTCTTCTGTAAGGGAAAGTACACGAACACTTTATTAAATGTAAAAGGGAATGAGATGCTTTATTTAAGCATAGCTGTTACGATGAGGAATGCAAGTCTCATAACCGAGTAAAATCCTGCTCTGAGTTGTGGTCAGTATCAAGATCACTGAGTGCCTAAACTACACTGCTAGCACAAAAAGTTTTTCAGTTTACAAAAGCCTTTCTGTCATGTTGTACCATCTGAATTAGTTTGAAATAATAATTAGATTTTGACAGAGACTTCAAGGGTTTCTACTTAAGACCAAAGAAGTTAGAAACCAAAATAAGTTTTGGTCTGGTTTTAGTTACATCACAGACATAGCTATTCTATATTTAGACTTTTCTATGAGCTGTAGTGAGGAGAATAAAATTGGTGTGGAGATGAATGGGGGAGAGAAATGGCAGGAAATTTTGACGGAGACTAAATTAGATCTTAGGGAAAGACACAATGTCTCAGAGTATTGACAAGTATCTGACAATCCATAAAATTAGATCTCATTAAAACAAATTTAAACTGCATTAAAAAAATTAAACAAATTTATTGTGTAAGAAATAACAATAGAGGTAGAGATATTCTAATTTAATAAAAATAAATGTCTTCAAACTTAGGAGCTGCTCCATCTCATCCCTCTCTCTCAATGCCACAGAATATTAAATCTTTTTTTTTCAGATCCTCTGAGGTGTGTTTTATATAACTTATAGCCAAAGTTAATTGTGCAGACAGTGCTAGCTTTGATCTCACAGGGGTTCCAGTATGAAAGGTCAAGTTTTGCACACTGAGTATTTGTTGAATAATATTGTGTGTTGAATGGATAATATTAAAAGATAAGTACAAGGTGTTTCATCTTCAGATACGTATTTGATTGTAACTGTTGGAAGCTTATGTGCCTGAAACAGAGATGAACAGAAATGGCTTTTTTTTTTCCCCTGTATATAAGTGTGGAAACATGCATTGTATGTGCTCGTAAGGAATTAACTGCATTTATAGGACCTAGTGAGAATATAAATTGCCAGTAGCATTATGGGAGTTTGCATTACTGATTTGTGTTGCTATTATTATTTTAAAATTCAGAGGATTTTGTTTGTTAATTATGGCAGCAGCCATAATTAGAATGCTAATTGCAAGCCTAAAATCTACTGCTAATACTAAGTTGAGAATTTTCACTAATTATTTTTCTTTGACTTGCTCTGATGTCATAAGTTCTAGAAAACATTATGAAATTTGTTTTACTGTGCAATTACTTTTATATTCCTTCTATATTTGCAGAAATCTTTCACTGATAATTTTTGTTTCCAAAGTTGTCTATCAATTCCAGATAACTCTGAAAGAAAAAAAAGAAAAAAAAAAAAAACTATGTATATGTTGTCCTTAATAGTACAATGCAACGAGTTCTTACTGGTTTTCATAGCTAAATCTACCCATCAAAATTCCCTTTGTAATTTAAAATCTGATATACTGTTCTTCATTCTTTTTTCATGGTACTCTGTAGTGTGGCTGTATGCTCTGCAGCATTCTGCCCTTTGGCTGGCCACAGTAAAGGGCTGCATGAATGTTTTTATATGCAGAATATCTATCTATCTATCTATATATATATAGCAAGTCAGTATATTGATTTCATTTGTGAGCCACTGGAAGGTGCTATTGTGTGTAAGTATGAAACGTTTATCCTAATAACTCATTCTTGTGGGGATTAATCCTTTCCACTCTCCCTGTTCTATGCAAATAGATGAAGGTATTTCAACTTTTTCTCCAGATTAAACAAACAATTTTTAAAATTCTATTTCTTTACATCAGCCTGCTTGCAAGCTCAATTGTACCATCCAGTAACATCTCCTTTAGCAGAAATGAGACAAGAAATAATTTTTTATACAAATACAATGTTTGCTGTCATCATCTCTTTGAAATGCTTAAGTAAGAGGTACACGACAGCATCTAACTTTGTGAAGAATAAAAAGAATATATATTTTTAAGAGTATGCTAATGTCTGCTGACAATATCTACATTTAGGATATGTTTAGGGAAACCTGCCTTTTAGAACAAGCTAAAACAAGATAGCAATTTTTTTCAGATAGACCTGCTGATTGCTGGCAAGTTGCGAGCTGCATGTGTCACACTTAAATTATGCTGTCAGAATCTGGGATGTTATTAGTTTTTTGTTTTGCTTTGTTTTCCTGGACTGTATTCCTATGAAATTAAATCTCTAGAGTAACTCTTCTTACCTCCATCTGAAGCAACCCCGTTCCTGCGAAGTGAATGGACAGTGCTGTTTTCACCTGATGCTTTGCACATTCACCGACGTGCATACAGAATAGAATGGATGTTCTCTTTTGTTTCAACTAATGATTAATCCAGCTGAACACGACAGATTTTGAAAGTGGAGCAGGAAGGCAAAAACGTGACATAAAATAATGATAATCCGAGACACAAAATCTGAGCACACATTTTTATTTACATACAGTGCTTGCATAAGAAGTTGCAATGTTTGATTGCATAGAGATTCATGTAACTGCAGAGCTGGGGGAAACAAATTCTGAGTCATTTGAACTAGTGTCTTGTTTGACATCTGTTTTCACATGCAATAATTTAGGCCAGAAATGAAGGGAAAATAGTGTGAGGCTTGATCACCTAATAGTTACCTTTTCCACTGATTTTTTGTCTAGATTACGTTAGGCCATAGTGAGGACCTTTTTCCTCCCTAAATCCCCTGAAGATGTTGTGCTTTGTTGGAATTTATTTGAAAACAGCAGAAACAAAGCGTGGTATGTGGTAGCTGCACAGTGACCCATGCCAACTAGATTGATTGGTTGGTGTTTTTGCCAGCTGCTTTCTGTGCCACTCAAACTATTGTGCAATTTCAGATATGAGAGTAAGAAAGATAAAGATTTCAATTGCTAACCAAAACCAGGCAAGACCAGGAGCAGCAATTTGTAAGCTGCTTTCCGTCACATAAGCTGGAGACTTGTATGGAGAATTTTGAGCTGAGATGATTCAGTATCGTTCACAACTGCTGCAATCACTAAACTTCAAGGATATGAAGAGCTGTAACACAGGACTAATAGCTTTGTAACGGAAGAGACCCAGTTAAAAAATGGAGCGAATGGGACAACTCAGAAAGCTAACCGCTATCGTAGCTGAAGAGTTGAAATATACCCTAGCGAAGCCTTATGGCAGCAGGAAGCCATGTAACGAGCAGTCCTTGTGCCGAATACTTGTCCATAAGCTGCCCAACTCTACAAGAGGTATAGGTTATTGAACGAGTAGCTCAAACTGTGATTTTGTGACTTCACTCTTTTTTCCTCTTTGTTTTTAACTACGTCTCTGGGGCCTGCATTGGTGGTAATGAGATTTCCCCTTGCTTTTCCCAAAAGGTAAAAGGTATTGTCTTAAGAAATCAAAGAAAATACACATCATTGACTTTTACCAAGGAATGTAATGTCTGTTTGTGCAAAACCCTTCTCAGTCTGTTTTCAGACCTTGAGCAGTCCTTGCAGCTGCAGAGCTACAAAAGAAGGCAGGATTTTGACTGGCATGAGACACGCTCACTTGTGGTGTTCAGACAGACCACCTCTTTCTGCACATCCCAAAGCTGCTGTGGTGGAGCTGGACAAGAGCAAGGCGTCTTGGAAACACCTAAGTACTGTTGGGGTCCTGTGCACACTGATACTTTAGTCGTCTGTCTTACACAACTGAATGATCTTGTATAATTTAAACACAGGATTGTAAATTGACATTGAATGTAACTGCAAGATAGATTGTGTGTGGGTTTGCTTTTCAGGGAAATAGTAGGACTTGGACCATGTGGAAGACTTGAATAGACCAGATCTTGGGGGAGTGACTTTCAGAGGCATGGCACAGCAAGAGATCGTTGTTTGTAGGATCAGACCACATGAATTTTCACCTTAATTACTTGTTTACAGTGAATTCATGCTGGTGTTTGCTTTTACTGTTAGGAGGCTGTAATTTGTCTATAGTACTGTTGTAACAAATATTTTAGTGGTCTGAGCAACTTCTATTGCCCTCTCTAAAGGTAGTCTTTAAACATATATTCAGTACCATTTCCATTTGGTGGAATGAAATTTTTTTTTTTCTTCATCCTATTCATGGCTGAATTGCTTTAACTGCTCTGATTCATGCTTTTGTTGTTATTGAAATTAGAGAAGAATTTTTCAAGGCTTTTAGGTAAAATTTCTCCTTTTCTGCTTGGCATACCATAAAAATAACAAAACTGTGCTAGCTATCTACCCACCTACCTGATCTTAATATTTTCCTAGATTTTCCAGTTCAGGAGAGGTGCTTATCTGGTTCTATTGGACGCCACATATCAGAAATAAGTGCCTGTTGTTTTCCTGCGCCCTGAATGTTGTTAATAAGCACTGAAGTATCAGTCAAGAAGCATCCTAGCAACTGCAATTTTCTTTAATATCTGTAGGCTATTGTTTGCATTTCCTTTTTTACTTAAACTAGTATTGGATACCATGGGAATAGTCACATAATGTTATGTAAGTATTTGCATAAAAATGGGAAAAAGGTTGTTCAGTTCATAGCCTTTTTTGTATGTTTGTTGTCATGATGTTCCAGTATCCTTTAAGCATCAAAGTATTAACTGACAGTCTGATAAAATGAGACAGTTTTTAATAGTTCATTCTGAGCAATCTATAAACACTGTCGTTCTTCAACTTTAGTCTTTGAAATAGATTTTAAGGCTAAATTTGAGAAACTTTTACATTCTATCTTTTTTTCTTTTTTAATTCAGTCACTTGACCCAGTTGCTTTCTCAATTGCTGTTAAGAGGCAGGGCCCAATCCCTTGGGAGTCTGTTATTTGAATGTTAGCAAACATTGTAAAAATATGTCACCTAGGTCCACTCCTTTCTGCAGAAGCTGCATTTGAGACAAGCATGAAAATGATCTTGAGCCTGCAACGAAGATGAACATTATTCTTGCAGGAGCAGTGAAGGGTGTTACAAACAGCAGAAAAATGTATTTCATGTCTCTCCTCTTTTTGGCTATAGTAAGGTAGCATGAAAGATGGAAATACTAGTGTGCAGAGCACTGTTTTACAGGAAAGCATGAAGACTGACTTTTAAAAAATTCTTTAGCTTTTTGTTAATTATCAACCAGAAATATATACCCTATGTATGCAAAATTAGTTTCCAAGGAAGTACCTTAATCTCCTAATAACCTATTCATATCTGCACATAGAGCAGTTCAATGACTCATTCTTCAAAAGAAGAATCGAGGCACTGACTTTTTAGTGATAGATTTTCTTGATATAATCCTTGATGCTGGTACTTTTTTGCTATCATTTCAGTCAAGAAAAGAATTGCTTTAAAGGGAAAACTGAAACAAAAGAAGCCCAGCAGAGGGCGGCCTGAATGGTCTCATTTTCTGACATTCTGTCATCTGAAGTTCTTTATAAATACAGGTAGGGAGTTATCTTATTGTAGGGTATGTGAATTTAAACTCTAGCTTTATTAAGTGTCTTTTGAAGTGTGCAGGAAGCGCTTGATGTGAATAAAGAAGGAATAGTAAATGCTAATGTGGTTGATCTGTTGGAAGTAGGGTCAGATAGAAACCATGGTTATCATAAGGCGCTTCCTTCAGAATTGGATATTGTATTCTATTTGCCCCTAGTATATTGAAGGCATAGAGAGAGAGAGAGCAAATTCTTCTATGTCAGTATATTAATTAAATCTGTGAAAGATTAAACAGGAAAAATTGGCTGATCACTTGAGTTGAAGGTTTCTTTCAGAAAAAATCCTAAATTCATTATAAGCTATAAATGTAAGCTCTTGTGATTTCCATCCTTGTTGTCATGTTTGAGTAAAGCAGGAGGATGTCCAGAAGAGCCTGGTGCAGATTTGCAGAAAACCACTCACCAGCAAGTATTCCAAGAAACACAAAAATGTAAGATTCAGTAGAACACCTGTGTGTTAATTAAGGTGAGGTACAGATTGCTGCAGGCTTGGATGGCTACTCTTTCTGAGATCGGTTTCAAACTCTGCCTGACCCATGTCCATGAAAAGCGATCACACTTTATTTATTATGGAATTTAGCTTGGCTTTTTCTGCTTTGACATCACCTTTGCTTTAATGTGACGGTATTGTGGTGCGGAATTATTCAGATACAATGACTGTATTGTTCTTCTTTCTCTTCCCAGTAATGATCCTACCTGGCAAATTAAACATTTATGTCATTAGCAGCAAAGACTACTTGGAAAAAGACATTTCTGTTTCTTCATTATCTAGACTAAGGAAGATGATTCATGCTATGTCAATAAATACCATTGTTTACTTCCTTCAAAAAATAGAGATCAAGAAAAGATTCTTTCTATTTTATACCTTAGCGTTCCTCTCATGGCCTAGAGTTAGATACCAAGAAAAGGCAGCTGTGAACATTTTTATTTCTGTTCACTGTTGTATGCAAAATGCAGTGAGTCGTTGGTGCGGTAAATATCCTGTGTTCTGTAGTTTCATGTTTTTGCGTTTCTGAAGTTAACGTTCATTAGAGCTTGCTGTGTGCTTCGTTTCACAGGGATCCCAGCAGTAGAAGCTTACGGAATATTCTCTGATGCCCAAATCATCACCCAGTTCTATTTCAGGTGTCTGTCTCCAAAGTATGCCAATTATGCTTCATTCTGCAGCCTTGTGTAAATAAACTGCATGCAGAAATGCACACAGAGGCCTTTTGTCTGTGTGGACACCCACAGCTGCGGTGTCATGTCCCTGCGCCCATGAGCAACATGCTGTGAGTTTCCATAGGTCTCAGCAGAAAGCTGCACGGTTCCCTCTGCCTTGTAAGGAACAGGGGAACAAGAGTGGGTCTCCAGCTTGATCAAGCTTACACTTTCTTCTGAGACTCTTCTCACACGCTTAAGTGCAAGACTTGTAGTTTATAGCTAAATTTCCAGCCACGTCATGTGTAGTGCATCACTGAGTCATTTGTTCGTTTTGACAAGGCTTCTAGGGAACTTTCACTTCCTTCACTTACCAGTCAAAGCAATACAGGGATTCAGATGAAAATAATGTCTAAACTTTTTTTCTAACACTTCTACAGAGAAAATTTCTCTGGTGACTTTTTTGGACAGTTTACAAATTAAGTGGTCATGCTTATAGGGCCTTAACAGATATGAAAGCATCTTACATTTCCCCATAGACAAATAGAAAAGTGTTACAACTTTTTCAGACTGATTAAGAGTGCTTTATTTATCCATTCCTATGTTGAACCTAATCTAAGTTTCATAATCTTCAAGTGCTCATATCTAACCAGGACTAATGCTTCTGCACAACAGCCAGGCTGGAGCTGGACAGAAAAGCTCAGTTTCTCCCTAAGTGATGCTCCAAGACACCTCACTGGCTGCTTTCCATGTGTATTTTTATGCTATCTAGTAGTTTGCCGTGCTGACAGCTGAGGTTGAAAAGCACCAACAGGTCCGAAGCCCTCTTATAGAAATGACTAGCACTAATAAAGGAGAAGAAATATCACAGAATCATAGAATCCTTAACGTTGGAAGGGACCTCTAGAGATCATCTAGTCCAACCCCCTGCACACACAGAGTCACCTAGAGCACGGGGCACAGGGTGGCGTCCAAGTGGGTCTTCAATATCTCCAGAGAAATGTGATTATTTGCACAAGCTCTTTGATAATAGTTCCTGTTCCAATAGTTTTAACTACAAAGTGGCTAGTTTCAGTGGCTGTAAGTTGCATGTAAAGAGTTGTAGTTTTACCAGGACAGATCTACTGTCATATTAATTCTTCATTTTTTGGCCAAGACAGCTTTTTTCAGGTATATGCTGGCATAATGATTGCATTGATCATTAATCTGTAACAAACTTGGTTGTATTAGAAGGAAAACACTGCTTTCGGAAGTCAATAGTCAACCTGTACCTGGAGATTAGCAGTTTTATTTATATTAGCAATAGCATTGGTGCTGCTAAAAATTTATGAAAGCTAAGCTGATGTAGCAAGAGTGCCTTACATAATATCCATGCAATTTAGGTGCCTGAAATCTTAGGAGAGGTTTTCCCCTGAGCCGAGAGAGATGTTTCAGTCCAAGGACGTGTCTGGGTGATTGCAGGAAGACATCCTTTGTTTTGGGAGACAATTCATACTGCGTATGGAAAAGCAAGTGAAAGTAAGTCAAAAGAAAGTTGTCTTTTTCTCTTATTCTTGATTACCTTTCTTAGTATAGCCCTAGATCTCTATTAATTATCAGAATATGCCAGGCTTTTTGAAGCAGAGAGTGAACACAACCAAGTATAAACATGACCTGGTTATACATGTTAAGTTACAAAATATTTTTATTTTCAGTAAATTCTGAAGGAAAAATAACTTAAGAATTTTAATATTTTATGGCACATTTAAACAAGGAAGCTTACTCCCTAGACTTCTTTTTAAAGCATATGCACATACATTGTATGTGTGCAACATGTCTCTACCTGCAGCAGCTGAGGTGGACTGGCAGAGAGACGGATATTCCACCATGTCCTGCCAAAATATGGTTGTCCAAACCTCCCCAGCTCGGCCCACAGGATGAATTTGGAGAGCTCTGTGATCACCCTGCCCAGGCTTCAGTGTCTCTACTTCAGTGCATGTGTGTGAACGCGTGTTTACAGGTGTAGCATTGAGGGAGGCCAAAGCAATACCCTGCCCTGATTACATTTGAAGAAAATATTTGCAACACGGCATCAGTTACTCAAACACAAGTGATGACAGCATTGAAATAATAGCTAGAAGCAGATACTCTTGGCTAAGAGATACCCCGATGAACCGATGAAGCAATCCTTGTGTGAGAAGGCAGCTTTCCCTCACACAGATCACAGTATTTTTGTCTGATGTACAAATCCTTTTGAGAATGAGTCAGGTGTTGTGTGCTGTTTTCAATAGTTTTTGTTGTATCAAAAAAAAAGTAATAATAACTGTCCAAAACCTGCAGCAAAATTCTCCAAGATTCCCTAAAGCAGGATGCATTAATTTAAAACACCTATTGTGGTTTAGAGCAATGTACCTGTAACTGTTACCAACCTACTCAGTAATCTGCAGATTGCTGTGCAAAATAGGCCACTGCTGAAGCTAGCCCTCTTTGTGATTTTCTTATGTCTTGCTTTTTGTGATTGTTTGGTTTGTCTCTAGCTATGGTGTCTCTTAAGACGTGGTTAAAATATAAGTAGAGGAAAACAAAACAAGCGAACAAAACCCCCAGGCCAAAACACTTGGGCACAATAGCTGCCCTACTGGCAGCTGGAGGCCAGGTGGGAAACCTGAGGGTATCCAAAATAACCCTGAGGGTACATGTACCCATCTGACTCCCGTCACTGAGTGAGGGCACAGAGAAACTGCTGTCAGGCTTTGGCTTGCTGTTTCTTCTTTTTCCTAGAGAATGGCCTTCAATAGTTTGATTTTCAGCAGCAGCTTTTGCACTCCCACTGTAATATATGATATAAAAACTATGTTTTCTGTAGACTTGGAGAATGTTTCTAGCAGCATTAGCTGTGCTTGTCCCGAGGGTAAGGGTGCATGCAAAGCCCTTCGGACTGGTGTGCTCCTACCCGGGGGTGCCCTGTGCACAGATCCCGAGTCAGCTTGTGAGCCACCCTCAGAGCGGGAAAGGAAGGGCTTGAGGGAGAAGGGCTCGGTTTGGGAAACTTTCTGATGGATTTCAGATCATGTACTGAAGTGAGCTGAAGTTCAGTAAAGTAGAAACAGTAGGGAAGAGACACCTCAGTCTTCACTTCTGATTAAATCTGATCCAGGCTTAAGCATAAAAAATCAACTCTTGCTATCTAAAATTTGTAGATTTGGAACATGAATCAAGGGGAAGGTCCCATCTAGCAGTTTCTGGCACAGAGCTAAATGGTTATAGATTACTGTTGGGTTGGAGATTCCCAGGAAGCTCCAAATTGCAGATACAATCTCACCCCAGAAATCCAAGGACTGACTGCTGAGCCAGTGATTACCACGTGATTTACTGAGGCCTACAGGAAAAAAAGATATCTGCCACCAAAAGTGGATAAGATGTTTGCAAATAATAAATTAGAAGTATATTCTGATTTTAGATGAAGCACAGTCAATCATAAGACTGAGTACTCCCTTTTTGTGCTGAGTACTCCCTTTTATATCCGTTTCAGTGGATATAAAAATCCAGGATACCTACATTATATAGTATTTTAATATGACATATATTTACTTCCTCTAAGTGGATCTTTTTTGCCCTTTTTAAATGACATGGACTTTCCCCAGTATACATGACTTTCCAAAGCAATCCAAGATAAATATGCTAGGCATCTTCTAGATCTTTTGCATGTACAAAAGGAAACAAGAATGTTCAGAAGTGCAACACTTGTTTAATAAACAGTAGGCTGGCACTAGAGTAGTAAAATAGTGGGAGAAAAGAGCAAGAAATGCTGGTCCATGTTGATGCTGATTACAGCATTAAGTTTGTCATCCTAAACCTGACTTCATCATGACGCCTTTAATCTTGAGCATGAAGGCAAAGGAATTGCTATAAAAGGCCCTGCACTAGATTTTTCCCAGTTCTGTTCCAACTGATTATTTGAAGTAAGAATTAACAATTAATTAACATGATTGCAAGTCATTCAGACATGTAATTAAGTCCATAATTAGGCGTGAGTTTTAGAACAGATGAACATGAAGTTCGCACCATACTCCAGGGAAGATGGTTTGGCCGGAGGGGACGCGTGTACCAGCCGGTGAGCTGGGAGGTTGCAGGAGGAGACCGTGGCGAAGAGGGGCATGGAGCCTGCGAGGAGAGGTCCAAGACGAGAGCTTCAGGTCGGAGGGAGAGGTGCGTGTCAAGCGGGGTGAATCTGGTGAACGGAGGAGGGAGGGCATCACCCAGTGATGGCTTGCCGGCCTTGTCTCTGTTTCAGGAAACGTGTTTGGAGCCCCAGAACAGACTGCCTACCTTCCAGGCCTCTTCTGCGCTCTGGGTTGTTATCCCCAGTAGCAGCTAAGATTTAAACAGCTGCCTTCACTGCAGCCACTGTGAGTATACAAAGCAGCGATTCTTTGAGGTTTCTTATATGGCTTTATTGAACATGTCTGTGACCAGCAGGGTAGGGATGGAATTATTCAGTGGCTTGTCCAGCCCGGTTCAAGTATCCAACAAGGACAATTTGTCTCTGGGACGTCAGCCAGGCACTTTTTCAGTTTGTGTTGTTGGAAGACAACGACTCCTTGAATATGATGTACTTGATAAAAATAAAACCATTTCAGTTCCAAAGGAAATTACTGATTCTGCACCCCTTTTTCCGCTTCATAAAATGGTGCCACTGTGGGAGTATTGTAGCACTCTGTTGTCACATTGTAGGATATTATGAGAGGTTAGTTTGATGTGGCTCAAAAGAGTTAAATTACAGATATCCAGTCTAAAACAAATGATTTGTTGTTTTGCATATTATTATTATTATTACTCTTCCTGGCTGCTGATATACCCCAGAATTTTTGGTGCCTTCTGTTTGATGCATTAGACATATGTATTGGTTAATACAGGTAGTCCCCTCTACAAAACAGTGGAGAGCTCTCTGAGCTACCTTGTTCTCTGAGCCCTGCCATGAACACATGGCATTCATTCCGGATTTTATGGGCCTGTTTCTGTGGGGAAATGGAAAGGATTTTTTTTCCAAAATATTTTGATTAAAATCCCAGAAGAAACAGGTCACATCCTCATGCCTCAGAGATACTGCAGATATCCAGACAGGAGATTGACTTATCTTTGCTCGTATATTTTGATTGAAGCTTTTTAGAAATGTATGAATGCTAAGGCTTTTTTAAACCTCCACACATGTATGCAATGTGTGATGAGCAGGGAAACGAGAACCTTCCTCGCTCTAAACAAGTGTCATTTTGCCATCTACTCCACTCTGAGCATAGAGTCTCTATGGCTCACTCTGAGCAATGTCACCCTACCACACGCAGAGGACAAACCCACTTTTCCGTAGTACTGCTTTCTTTGACACACTGTTGGGCCAGGCTTAAGTGAGGAGCATTCCCCAAGTGAGCCTCTCTTGAGCTCCTTTTTGATAACTTGTGCGTACCTGAGCCATGGCTACTTTGAGTGCTCCCTTACCACTTTGAACAGCTACTAAAGCCATGTGAGTTTCTGGTCACCAAAACACATGTTGATGCCAGTGCTAAAATGCCAGCAATCCATCCAAGATTATTTCCTTTGACAGAAACAGTATCTACTAGTGGTCTTGATCAAAACTTGTTTGCTACTGTGCACTAGTAAGTGCTTTTGTGGTTCAATAGTTCTATGCCATAAGCTTCTCTAACTTTTTTTTTTTCAGTTTTGATATTGCAGAGAGTCAAGCCAGTTACCCAGACATCCATCCCCTGCAAGATAGACTCTGTTATGAAATAGCCATGGCTCCTTAGTCGGAGAAAAAAAAAAGAAGTGGATTTTACAGGGAAGACAATCCTACAAGGATTATTAGCCATAGGGTGGGTACTTGAGAAGGAAAGAGTTTCTTCATCTTAACTAAATATGGATTATTTTACGTCATCCCTAAGATAGTATGATTAAACTCCAGTGGGGTATCAGTCATTCTTTTGGGAACTTTGGAAATAGTTGTAACATTCCATTGTTTGTCGTGAATCAGCCAGAGTTTTAAGGGGCCGTGTCTGCCAGCAATTCTCATGTTAGAGTGTAGAATATTCCATAGCACCTACTTCACCAAGCAAGTTAGTTTAATTTACTGTAAAGCAAGCTTTAGTTTCGATAGTGCATCAGGGTGTGGAAAATTGTCTAAAATTCCCTGTGCTACGGAAAGAAGGGAGATAAGACCTAGGAGGGAGAGAACTGTAGATAACAAAGATTTTTTTAAAAAATCACTTACTGTGTTACCTTACAGTTGCAGAAGTTACAGATGCAAGAAAGCACAGTTGGAATTTTAGAAACATTTGCAAGGAAATATGGAAAGTTGGATTGACCAGACGCTGAATGTTCTGAGATGCAAGAACAGAAGATTCTGCCTGAAATGACTGATGTCATTCTTGAGAGCACAACCTGTGTAACTAGCCATTCATTCTTGTTAGGGCAGTACGAAAGAAATAGGAGTACCCAAAACATAGGATTTAACCTCTCTGAGTCTTAGGTTTAGGGTATAGGGCTAGAAGTTTGCATGGAGATCAAATATCATCTTCAGGTTGCAATAAGACATTTCCGTTAACAGAATGAAAAAAAAAAAGCCCAAGTGAATCATAAATCTTTTTTTTTTTTTAACTTGTACAAGTCAGGTTTAGGCTGCCTCAAGCATTAGTGTTAACTGAGCTGGAAAAGAGCAGGTGGCTGATGTTAATATAATACTGAAGTCATGAATGCACAGCTGCAAAATGTATTGTTTTTTATTTGTTTTAACTCCCAAGTATTGGATTTCTCCCAAATGCCACTTGGTGCCAACTGAGTCTCCAAAATATGCTTGCTCTGCTTGAGCAGAAATGCTTAATACTCTCTCTGGTCAATGGCTCAATCTATAACACAGCCCTGCAAAGTAAAGCGCCGTGTTTCCCATACCTTGTCGCCTTGTCTCTGGCCTCGTCTCCTTTGGCTCCTGACAGGGGAGATTCTGGGCTGGGCTCATCCCTTGGCTTGCCTGGGTCTGTGGATGGATCTGCTGCCAGTACAGGCTCTGCCCAGCAGCGTTGGTTCACCTTTCCAGTGAGCCAGGTCTTGGAGCAACTTTTGGGTTTTAAAGAACTCAAAGCATGGGGGCTTCCAGGTGTGGCTGCCTCTGCTGCTGCTTTAGGAAGGTGAAAGTGTGTTTGGGATTGCAGGTCACTTCCTTTGCTGACGGTCTTTTACGAGTCCGTGTTCTTATCTTGTTTATTCAATCTTATCTCAGTTTTTACATAAGATTAATCATCATCTTTTGAAAAAATTCTTTTTCTGAGCAGAATGCCAGCCTTTCAGCTCATGCTTTACAGATATTTTTTCATCTCTGATAATTCACTTTTCTAAACCCCTATTTCTTTTATGTCTTTAAGATATTCCTCATGCTGAAAGAAAACAAAACAAAAAAACCAAAAAAACCTAATTCTTTTAAGAATTGTTCTTTTAAGATCTTTTATTTTCTCTTTTTCTATTTTCTCTTTCTTCTCTATGAAATTCAAGATTGCAGGGTAGAGGAATAAATCTTTTATGTACTATATAATGAGTTTTATCTAATGTTTTGCATCTTTGGATAATGAACTTGGCTGTCTCGTCACTGCATGTCCTTATCAGCATAGTAGAGATGCACAGACTTTATATTAACGGGTCAGATTTGTGTTGTGAACTGTGAAGCTTTTAAAATCATGTACCATTCATGCCAACCCACATTCACACCATGCTTGCCCCATGGTATCCCTCCTGGACACCACTTTTTCCCATGCTTATTCGCCATGGCTTATTCATGGACCTCCCTTAGAAACCCATTGACTGGGTGTTTCATTTGACTTGCGGTAGCTTTAGCTCTGTGTGCAGAGTTGGTGGAAGTGCAGGGTTGCTTGTTGTGTCCTGCTGCAGCTCTTAACTGAAACACTGCAGGGTGAAAGGGCCGGGGTAAATCAGCATCCCGGTAATGGAACACAAGTCCCTAAAGCGTATTCCTTAGGAGCTTGAGTTAAGACCTATTTCTTCACTTAACAAATGAATTTTCATCTTAACACCAGCTACATGCTGTATCCTTATTGTACTAGAACTAGTATTGCTATATCTCATCATCCTGCCTGGGTAGTAAAAGCTACAAGTGTAGCAAATTCAGGATGGGATTTCTTTTTTGCCTTACTGGCTTCTAGGCAGATTCATGATACCCATTTAACAGACATTAAGCAACACAAAACTGGCCAAGGTGAGAAGAAATACACCAGATTGCCAAGTGTGCTATGCCTATTAAAAATAAGGATAAATCCAAATTCAGTTTTAGGCTACTGCAGTAAGAGATCATCGTATTCTTGGAGAGCTATTACTTGGATATGATGCAATAAGATTGCATCCAATTGTGCCTGTAAATGCCAAGCGTCAGGCTTTAATGCTGGAGTTGTAAGCTGTTTTAGAAGCTACGCAGTGAATGAGAGCACACAAATCCTCTTGCTAGCATTTTATTTAATGCCCTCCTTTCCTCATGGCCTTGTCTTGTTCCTCTTGATCACTTCTTTCCCCCACCCCTTACTTTTCTCCTTATTATGTCTATTTTCTCTCTTTCTCTCTTCTCCAGCTTTGTCTCCCTGGCCCTCTGTCTTGCTTCTTACTGGCTTTCTCTGGGTCTCCTATCTTTCTGTTTTGTTTGCCTCTCAATTTTCAGTTCTCATTTTCTTCACATTTTTAAGTATTTTTTCCACCCTTTTCTTTTTAGGCCTCATCCTTATTATTAGCCAAATGCTGCGTACACATATTTTCATTATATATAATGTATGAAATATGAGAGGATTTGAATAGCAGCAAGTGAACTTTCACCCATGGCATCAGTAGGTATAGTTGTCTTTGGCTTCTCTGACGTTTTAATAGTGCCATTTTTTCCACTCCTTTTCATGGGTAATTAGATCTTTCATACTTGAGCGTTAATTTTAAATCTATTCCAAGTCAAACATCTCACTAAAATTCCAACTAACCTGCTTCATGTGAAAGGAGAGGCAAGGTTCCCTCTTCCTGCACAGTTCATATAGTAGCACGAGCAGTTTCCAAGGCAGTATAATACACTACAGCGCCTGGCTTTTAAAGACTGTGTTGGAAAGTTAGCCAAAATTGTCACAGGAGAATGGTGGAATAAGCAGAGGACTGGAAAGGGGTCTTTATAACTCACTGTGCTTTGGGAAAAGCTCCAGGCTGACTAATTGCCTTCAGCCTCCTCAGATAGTTCCTTGCACGGCTTCAAGTTGGATTGCTTCAGCCTTACTGTGCCGTGTTACTGCCTGCTGCTGAGCAGCTGCCGAGATCTCAGAGGCTGCAGCACCTTAAGGAAACATATATATTTATTTATATATAAAAATATATATTTTGCTTGCATGGAAAACATAAACTGCGGAGAACTGTTAGTAAAGCAGTGGGTGTAGACAGCAGCACAGAAACTGCACATTTTGGAAAAACTCATTACTGTAACAACCAGATGGTTGTATTCAGCCATTGTTATGATCTCATTGTATAAGGAACGAGATTATGAGCTCTCTCTTTTTATTATTTATTTATTTATCTATTTATTTATTTATTTATTTATTTTTAATTTACTTTCCTTTTGTATACCTGTTTAAGTAAATAGTAGAGCTCATTTTCCACTAAGTTAGGAGGCCCTCCTTGCCCTGCTGCGTGCAGCTCCCTTTCCACACTCTAACAATGGACCCGCTCTGCACTAGTCTCAGCGTGCACAGCTCTATGGACTGGCCTCAGCCTAAATTTGTGATCCTACTGTGTATTCAGCAATGCATGAGTAAAGTGACTCTATCAGACAGTCATTTGAAGTATCATTCATACATTAGCTAGCAGGATCAAGGAAGTTTTGCTATGTTTTCTAGAACACTCTAAGCGGAAAAAAAAAAAAGGACTTTTAGCTCATTATAATACATAAAAATAGTATTAAAAAAAGGGAAATCTTTTTAGCTATTTTGCATTTTGTTTCGTGCACCAGCTGGTCCATCACAAGTCTGTCTGGTTTGTCACCCCTAGATACAGTTTTCTAGCTACATTATTTCTTTTAATATTATCCTTTGGGCTTTGTGGTTGTTTTTTAAAAAGGAAGCAGCATGTTATCTACTTGGTATCTTTGATTCATTGAAGTTCAAGGCATTGGGAAAGAGATCCTCCTTAACCACTTTTGATGACTCAGTGGCAGCTGCCCTTAGAAGAAAAGAGTGTGTTTCCCCAGGCAGGACATTCCTTTATAAGGCTCCTCAGTAGAGCCTGAAAGTCTGAGCTGCCTCTTGCAGAACCGTCAGTTCCTGAATCACATTAACTGCAAGGCACAAACTCTGTTTGTCATGGGGACATGCTGTTGACCCTAGTGTAGGGAAGGGATAAGGAACATGTTAATTGCAATATGCGAGTTCTAGGATGTAAGTATCAATCCTTGCTGTATGGTATACCAGAGAGTTATTGTAATAGGGATTTGCATAATAGGAACAAGCCCATCATGTCAAAAATATTTATTTTTGCCATGTAAATTTCCTTAAAGTAATTTATTATTAATGAAATCTAGTAAAATAGAAGGAACATATCTTTGACTCTGTTTTTCTTAGATATTGAGCTGTACAAATCCTCAGCCTAATAGTGTTTTTTTCCTCAGTTTAGTGGGAAAATTATTAATGGTGAGATAAGCTTTTTTTAAAAAAATTATGTCTCACATATTTAAGAACAGATGCTTGTATTGCTCTCTTCCCCTGTGTAAGGACCACTGCCAGGGCTGAATTCCTCACTCCACACCCACCAAAATCTGTGGGTAGCAATGTAGTATTATATGTGTGCTTAGGAGAAAATGTTGCTAGTCGTGCAGCTACTTTACAGTTGTTAATGATTTCATTGTAGTGTTCATTCATCAGAACTTATTCTAGAGCAAGTTAGTTTGTTTGTTTTGGGGGAATATTTTTATGCACTCTCAATGCATATTATTCACCTAGCACCACAAGTCAGAGCAAGGTGTTTCCTGTTACAATAGTTGTCTTTATTGTGGAGGCATACTTTTACAAAGCCAAGTGTTTCAGGGTTTCTTCCTAATTACAGTTTTTAAAGCATAAATGTGGTAATGGCAGTCCCCAAAGCTTGCGCCTCCATTCTCTTTTGCTGGAGCCCATTAGCAGGTGCAAGAAGAACAAGTCTTTTCAGCTTGCCGTGGACGCAGCTGCCTTGTAGTTAGCCACAGTAACCCTACAGCACCTTCCGTTGCTTCCCTATCTGGCCGATCGTGCAAGTCCGTGGTTTTTGTTCTAAGCTTTTCTCCATGACCTTGTTTCCTACCACCTGTCTTTGGCTCCTGGCAACTGGGTGTGTTTCCAGAGCTCCCAAATCCCTGCTCCTTCCTGGTTCAAAGCAATGTTTCTCTAATTCTGACCCACAGGAAATGGTGTGCAGCCTTCTGCTGCATTGCAGCTAGCCCATGGTCTGAGCTAAAAGCCTGATACAATCTACCTGCTCATCTGCTAGCAGTCTGTAGAGTGATCAAAGCTGTGGGTGATACTTACCTAGGTCTAGGTTCTCTTATGGTTGTCAACCTCTGAGTATAAAATTAAATTGATCTTTTAAGTCTTTTAAGGGCTCAAAAATATTCAGGCACTTGCAGTACCAGCTCACTGGGACATTAGCATCAGTTTCTTCTCTCCAGCCTAACACTTTAACCTGGGAGACAGCAGTTCACCTCTGCATCCTGGTTTTGGTAGTGTTGTATGGCTGATGAAGAGGAAAAAGACGTAGCACACTGAGGAATCTATTCAAACTTACACAGAGAGGTGGGGAGAAGAGGGTGGGAATTTTCCGGTTATTACACTCTGGCCCATGAGACTTAATTATCCAAAATATTCGATAACTAATGTAATCTGTTTGCATAGCTAACTCCCCTGATTAGTTCTAGGGAGGTGTGCAACTTTTTTTCCATTTTAGGGAGTTTCTCATATAATTTTCTTCCAAAGGTGAATAACGTCATGCTTTCCTAAAAGCATCTGGCTCTGAGAATCCAACTACATGTGTAACAAATGAGTTTTCAATCTCAAATGTGCTGATTGTTACATCTGCTAGAGATTTTTCATTTCCCATAAATACCCTGTGCAAGTTACTAGCTCACATTTCAGGCTATGCCATAATATCCTTTAAAGATATTTGGCACACCTATCTAGAGTGAGACCATTCAGAGGTGACATCTCTTGCTCCATAATTGAACTAGGTAAATCTCTGGCAAGAAAAGCCTGAATTAGCACAACTTACAGAGAATCTTGAGCACTGCTGTGTCCTTTTTGTCCAGAAATTATCTGGGCTTTCATCTAAGTTTGGTTTTGAGTTTTCATGGCTCAGCACATGGAAAGTTATCTGGATTTTCTGCAGCTTTGTAGGCAGATCATCAGTAAGCAACCCTGAACTCTATAAGTTGGGTAGTCCCAGACTACTTTGGTATTTACCTTGTTTATGGTGACACATATTTCTAACAAGTTACCAAAATTTTGGTAACTTTTAGAACGCTAACACTTTTTGAATACAAAGCACTAGAATTGCAGGAAGGATGGGTAGGAAGAAAAGCTGTGCGAAACCAGTAGATTCTGCTACTGGCAAAGAAAGTAGAACATTAATAAGTCCTCATTACACACGTGTGTTGACTCCTTTGTTGACAATAACTCCTTGAAATGCTCGCTGCTGCTGCTATTAACACAGCTGAAATTGCCACTTCCGCTGGCTTAATGTTGAGCTGGACTTGCTACATTTAGACAAATGGAACTCTAATATTTCTAGGATGAAAAATGCTGTCCCAGCTGAACTACTGGCTAGACAAGGAGAGTAATGCTCCAATGACCCAATTAGGTATCTCTAATGTGCACTGCATTTTCTGCTTCTATAATAGATCTGTTATGAAATAATCAGGTTACTGTTATCTAGTGCCATTATCCGACATGCTTGCCTGAAGCTGCTGCTGTTTTTTTATAGGAGCTGGGAAATCTCAAAAGTTCTTGTGCTGTATTTTGCCTTCCCAAAGACCTAGCAAGGAACTGCTCAGCCCTTGTAAGGAGAGCAGGATATGAGGCTTCCCAGACTGTAAGATCAGGAGATTTATCATTCAGCAAAATCTTGTGAAGCAAATGCTAGAGATAGGTCTTTGAAGAATATTTGTGTTCATCAGATTTTATTGCTATTGAAATAGCGTGGCACGATGAACTTTAAATTCGTAAATAACTTCCCCTTTGCAGCCAGCATCTGACTACAGTGAAGAGGCAAAGGAGGCATCTCCCAACTTGCAATGTCTTATAGATGTTGAGAGCATGGAAAAGACATGGGAGAGAGATGCATCAGTGCAAGTTGTGGGTTTTGTTTTGGTTTTGTCCTGATGTTGCCTTTATTGATATCTCTTGCATAGAGTGGCCCTGGTATTTGACCGGTTAATTCAGGACCTGAGATTTCTGAGTCTCTTGGACTGTTCAAATTACAGAAAAATGTAAAAGAAGTTAATTATATTATTATTATCTATTACTATTACTATTAAAACAGGACCTTATGCATGTTAGTTGCCTTGCAGTGTGTGGAAAGTTGGACAAGGAAAATCATTCTGAACCCTGGCCTTTTTCCTGGGCTTGGAGCTGTGCTTTAGACTCGACTTGGTATCTGAGCTCTTCTGGAATTGCCAATGAGAAACTCCCTTGTAGAGCTGAGCTCAATTTGCCCTTTCTGTCTAGATCTTGTCTCTGTTGTGGGATTTTTACTCTTCAATCCTCTGAAAACAGGCTAATACCTAGAGTTGCTCAGAAAGTGGAAGACGTGCTTTTTCCCCTTCCAGGGAAAAGGCCATAGATAGCCTGGAGGATGAACTGAAGCCTTGTTACCTATATCTGTTAAAGCAAGCCACAGTACAGTCAAGGTCCACATGTTCAAAGGCAAAGGCAGTCAGCAAGGGAGGCGAACCTGGAGGGACCTTCTGGACAGATGGTTCTCTGCATCTTAAATTTCATCAACCATAATTAGAGATTATCTAACTGATGGGTGTGGGGATCTCCCATCAGTGACAAGAAATCCAATCATACTTCTTCGCTTTTGCAACTTCTGTGAATTCTACACTGGGGCTCTGTGAGCATGTTCAAAAGCAGAAAATAAAGCCATTTCATTGGTGGTAAATAGAGTTTTACAGGGTACGAAGAGCTGGATGACATTGAGGAGGATCACATGCCTTGAGCTTAGACCCCCAGGTATTTCCTGGCTCCTGGTCTGCACTGGAGGTACAGCAGAGCATCCTTTTGGATCTGGTTCCTTTGCAGGCACCCATTTCTTGTTTCAATACTCTGCCTTTCCAAGTTCCAGAGGAAGCAAGTGCCTATCAGTGGAAGCAGACATAACCACAGAGCCTGCAGCATGTCCTGGAGGGGAAGTGATGTCTCCTGCAAATGGAAGGTGCAACTATCTTATTTTCATCCTCTAGGGCACTAACACTTAGTGGGAGAAGGTGAAAATGCTGCCCGCTGCCCTTTAGACGACTGGTGCCAATTTCTGCAGGTGCTCTCTCTGTAACAGCAGACAGATTAAAATCTGAGAGCACCAAGGGAACTTCTGTCTTTCCAGGTAAAATCATCCTGGCCAGAGATAAGACACGTGCCAGCAAAGGAATGTGCCTTGTACTGTGGGTCATAGCAAGTGAAACCAGGGGAAGTGCCGAGCAGGGGCGAGCTAGGCTGAGATACTGATACTCCCTGTAGGCACCAATTGCATGAGCATGATTTATTTCCTTGTTGAAGAGTTTTCTGTGGTTGTGCTGCATAGTTACAGTGCATGCGAACGTCCTCCTGCTATAGCAACATGACTCATTTGTTCTTTTAAGGACATTTTTATTACATCCGGCGGACATTTTTGGAAATCTGATCATTTTCCCTGAGTCAGTTAACTGCCTTTGCTTTTCCAAGTGTGCCTGATCATCTTGTGAGTAAGCTCTCAGGATGTGAGGCTGACTGGCTGTTGGTGGGTCTGCCTGTCCAAGGGCAGAGATACTCCAGCTCAATGGGTGGCATCTCTACCGTGCCTGTGTTATTCAGGCACACGCCATCTAAGCAAGATGGCATTTTAACAAATCACTGCATATTTCCTTTGACAGTAAACTGGAGAGTGCACACCGAGGAAGCTTACAGAACTATTCCAAAAATCAGTACAGAATAACTTCATAAATAACCTCTCAAATTCTATTATAGACTGCACTTAAAGAAAAAGCATTTTTAGTCGCAATTCAGAAGCCATACGTCGTAAGATATCAGAGCATTTCAAACATTGCTGTAATAATTGTCTTTGAAAAGTGAGAGCTGTCATGTTGCCTATTTATTTTCACACTATTTTTGTTTAGACTGTATGATTCAAGGTATTGTCACCTAATTTCTAGAAACTTTTTATCTAGGTAGTTTTAATTGAAGTCATTCAAAGAAATCAGGATTATATTTTCTCTTATGTATAATTTTATTGGGCACAGTTATAATGGAAAGTTGTGTTTATGTGAGAGAGCATATAGATGTGTGTGCTGCTTAACAGAAGAGACAGAATTTCTCGTTTATGAAAAGCCAGATCTGCAGCAGCCACTTGATATGAACCAGATTATGAGCCAGAAGGAAAAAACCTTCTGGGTAAGTTGGAAAAAATGCTGCCTGTATATTGTCGGTACAGTTTGAATATAACTGAATGATGCCATACCCTTGACACTTGAAGATATAATAATCACAGGTTTATTCAAAAATCAAAAGTTGAAATGGCTTTTAGTAAAATGTAGGCATTAGCTTGTAAACACTGTTGTTGACTCTGTTGTTACACTGGCACAATTATTCTGCAAAAATATGTGATTTCTGTGTGTTTACTGTAGGTATGCAGTGCTTAGGAGGAACAGGAGTAGCTTGTCCTAGCTCCCTTTGCCAGGTGAATTTCAGTGCAAGTGTTTATGCAATAGCTCTTAACTGTCTTCAAACTAGTGAGAGTTACTTAATGTAAACTGAACAGCAGGGATTTCCCAGGCTTGGTGCTTGCTAACGTAGAGTCACTGGATGCCTTTAGTAACAGTGCTTAACCGTCTCCCTCATTTCTGAAAACCCGAGTTATGCAAGCCTGGAGCCCAGCGGGCCAGCGCTGCCCTTGCGTGTAGCCTGCCCATGCAGCCAGCATTCCTGCGACATGAGTGGAATGCGGCAAAGTCGGAGGCACAGTCAGCGCCGCAGCAGGCAGGGGCAGCTGAATTAATAACTGCTCGGTTATTAATTCTACTGTTACGGGGTCACTGCAACCAACCGGTAAGGAACGAGCAAGCCTCAGCTCGCTGGGTTGCCTTTGGTTTTGCTTTCCTGCTTGCAAATGCAGCTCCCGACTGCTGCAGCCAACAGGAGCATTCTGGGCTTTAGATTCATTATGAAATACTCAGATAAATTTTCTAATGAAATGTTTTGAGAGAGAATAACATAAGAGCTCTAAAGACACAGAGTCCCTGTTTTAAGACACTTTCACATTTTTGTTAACTATTCTCTGTTTGCTTTTAGGCAAAATGAGACAAACTAAACACCTCTGCAAATGAGGACAGTAATTTCAACAGCAGCTACTTTTCTGGTATAGACCTGGCATTGCATTGCAGGTATGTCAAAGAGACAGATGTCCTAATTAACACCTGCACCCTGGTTTGCCAATGAGCAGCTTTTGAAATAATGGATTCACCAATTGTATTCTTTGGTGTCAAACCTTGTCTCCTACATTCTCCAACTGCAAGTGAAAGGCACATCTGCTATTTGTTTTCTGCATTGAATTTTCTCCCTCTGCTTATTTCTTGTATTATGCTCATTCTCTTCAAAATAATTTGCATTCAAATTGCCATTAAAGATTCTGTTTTCCTAGGGAAAAATCTTAGCTAGGATCTGGGCACAAAGCAATTGTGAGAGCAAAGTTAGAGATGCATTTCTATGGATTTGGTTCTGAAGATACTAAACAGAGACCACATCCTTCAGCACTGCTGACTTCTGCTGACAGCGAAACAGAGATGTGCAAGCCCACAGCAGGAGACAGAAGGAGCCTAGAAAAGTGCAGGATAGGGAGGTAAAGGAACATCAGGTACCAAACTCTGTATGTGTGCTTCTGGGGCAAAACAAACTTTACTGTGCAATGCTCCTCAAGAAAATGACCAGCTTGGATTTTGGTCACTTGCAGAGAACATCAATTGTTTCCTATATCCTTTATCTTTTTTTTTATTTTATTTTTAATTTTTTTTCTGAAAAAAATGGGAGTAGCCTGAAACAAACAATAATAATTTATAGTAATGTATTAAAGAAGCAATATTGCTGGAAACCAAGATCGGAGGAGAAAGAGCTGAGGGCATGACTGGGAAGAGCAGATTTATGCTGTGCAATTGTAATCACACCCATACCCACCCCTGTAAGGAATTGTTGGTTAACTGGTAACAGGATTTTAGGAGGCAGTTGGCTAACAAAGGACATTGTTTTTTTCTCCTCTGCAACCTGAAACTGACTGAGAAGGGACAGTTTCAATCAATTGCTAAATTTCAGTGACAACTGCCCTTAGAAACAGTCTGCAACTACAGTCAATTAGATGTATTGCTAAATAAATAGCAATTGTTGCCCATTAAAAATATCCATATTATGAACATTGACTGGATGTTGCCTTGTAAAATTAGTGGGTGGAGAAAATGAAATTGGTCTATTTTGTATTTTCCTTGGTCGTTTTACAGTTGAGATGCAAATTATACAGT
Source organism: Eudromia elegans (assembly GCA_003342815.1). Classification (NCBI taxonomy): domain Eukaryota; kingdom Metazoa; phylum Chordata; class Aves; order Tinamiformes; family Tinamidae; genus Eudromia; species Eudromia elegans. The sequence continues at coordinate 3,466,595 of PTEX01000064.1, forward strand.
ATATCTGGTACAAGCGCCAAACAGTGTCATGAGATCATTTGGTTTGTGCCGATCTAAAGATAACAAAATCATGTGAATTCTTCTGTCCCTTAAAATGTCAAAATTGGTGGTGCTCGGCACACAGTGATCAGGAAATGTTGACAGCATGGAGAGAAAGCTTAATAGAAAAGTAAACTGTACTAAAAAAAGGCCACTATGTCAATTAAGTTTCCTGCAAACATTGCTCAGTTGGCTTGGAAGGGGAAGGCTCACTTGAAAAACACATGAGAAATGGCCTAGATGAGTTTCCCTAAGTTCTTTAGACAGATTAGATAAATAGCTTATTGATTTTTAGCAATTGAAAGACTACATGGTACCAGTGTTTCCTCTCTGACCTTTTGTTTGCCATTATTGTGATGACCTTTATGACATTTATTAGCAAGTCTCTCTCACTCAAGGGCAGAATCTTCCACTGGACTAACCTAGAGAATTCCTTTCAAACTTCCAAGCTGTCTTGCTGGATTTGATCTGAAAGCTCAGGTATGCCTGAATCACAGGAATCTTCACCAGTTTATATCTTGGTAGGTTAATACCAATACACACTACAACTGGTCTGCACTTGTCCACATGTAGTGGACAAGTGAAAGGTAGGAAATATCAGTAGGTCTGTCTGTGCAGCCTTGATTTGGGCTTCTTTAGACATCTGGTTATAGTGCCTTCTTCAAAGCAAGATCTTCCTCCTTTCCCCACCTTCCTGCGACCCCAGACTCTCTCAGTTCATGACATGCACAGTGCTCATTTCACTGTTTTGTTTCTGCCTTGTTATTCGATGTTTGGCATTTGGGGCCACTGTCTGATGACCAAGAAATCCTCGTGCTTTTCTGTGATTCATCACTACAGTGTCTGTACGCTTCACCAGCAGTAATTTGTCTTCACAAAACTCCCTGAGATAAAAAAAAAATCACATTACTTCCAGGAGGGACACATGGGGCTTATGGTCAATGACTCACTTTGGTGCCTAGTTTGAGACAGTGCAGTTCTAAATCTGTTAGCACAGAACTGAGACATGCAGGAAGGATTTTCTCTACAGTAGGTAGGAGTAAACTGGACTTTGTACATTAAAAGTTCATCCCTCTCTAACTTTAGTTGCATCTATGAACCACTGGATTGTCTAGCTGGAGCTTCAGGGCAGACACCCAGAAATCCATCACATGTAAAAGATTTGGTTTAGGTATGTAATTTCAAAAGACAAAGAGAAATAAAGAGCCACCAGAAGTATCGCTGTAGAACTGTTTATAACTGTGTTATAAGCACAGTCTGTGCTTCAGCTACCAGGGATGGTTATGTGTACTAGGCTGTGCCTTGCCTACCAACCATCACCAGAGGGGAAGAAGAGAACAGCAGCCGACCACGAGGCTCTGGAGTAGTGGCTCTATTTCTGGAGCGCCCTTACTGTGCACCCAGCCTGACGGCGCTCCTGGGCACGACGAGGGGCACGGTTCAAGTGACATTATACGAGTGTGGACATGGCTGACATTGTTATTTCTTTATTTCTTGCAACATAAAGCTGGTTGTGTGTTTCTTTTTTGATTTTGCTTTGCTTTGCTTTGCTTCTCTCCTTGCCAGGTTTTCACCAGGTTCATTGTCACAGTCTACTACAGGTCAGCTCTTGACCTCTGCTTACTTACTCTGATAACCTCTTTATTTCTCTAGGTTTCATCTGTGGCTACCCAGAACTTGGCAATTGGAAGGGAAGTTGTGCTTAGCCCCATGCTTGGGCACGTCCTGCGGAGGTGGAAGATTTGATAATCGTAGCTGCAAAGAATCCCCGGGTGTATATGAGGTGCAGTTAGTACTCTCACAATTTCAGCAGTGCTCAGAGGGCTGGGATACGGCACGCTCCTGATGCAGCAACCACTCCCATCATGTAACGCTAAGGAATGTGGGCGTTCGAAGAAAGAACGAAGTGTCAGAAATTTGCAAGTTTGAGTAAAATAATGTATTCCCTTTTTATGTCCAGAAATTATCAAATTATTCTGGTTGCCATTTTTCATTTCAGCTAAATTAATTTAGCATAGCAGACATACAGAAAATTTTTGGTTCAAAATTTATCAGAGCTTTAAAATGGACATTTTAAAAGGGATATTGTTACATGGCTTTAATAGATGGAATAATAAATAGGGGCTACACAATCACCAGGCTCTGGATTCTGTTCCAATCTCAGAAGGGTTTTTTTTTTTTTATATAGTTTCTTCTTTTCTGAGTAGAAGGGATTTCCCTACACAGTTCGTCTCTCCCCTTTTTTCCCCCTCTTCCTGTATATAATAACTTTCTTCATCTGAAATATTGAAATGAAACTGATCCCTGTCTGGCATCCTTTTAAGAAGAGCTAGGGAGTATACTGGAACTACTAGATTAAAAAACTACTAGCTAAAAATTGCGTATTTTTTTCCATTCTCTTCTAACAATGTTTTGGCATTTCTAAGTGGGATTTTTTTTTCCTTTGTAAAGACACTACCTAAAATTCTTTCATGAAACCTGGGCTAGATCTTAGAATGAATGAAAGAAAAAAAAATGGTTGCAGAGCTTGGGAGCATACAAGCTAAGGAACTGAGCCAGGTTTTACTCTCCTTCTGTAGATTTTGTTTCAAAATGGCAGACGAAGACAAAAAAAAACCCTCTTGAAACTTCTCCAAATTTCTGTAGGATTTCTGTAAGCTGCCAATGCTTCCTTTGAATGACATGGAGTAATTTCAAGAGGAAGCTAGGTACTCTTATAACAAGAAAAGTCAAACAGACAGTAGTGCTAGAAATCTGGTATTGCAGTTATTTGTATACACGTGTACTCCCCAGATGGCACTAACTGGGACAATCTTGTATCCCCCTTTTTTTGTTCTTAGTTTTTCTTTCCCTTTTCATTCATTTCTCACTTTTATTTTTCTTTCTTTCTTATCAAATACTCTTCATTTCCTCTCTACAGCTCATTTTTATTACTCACACCATGACTTAGGTTGTTGCATTACTGAGCCATTGTTTGCAAAAGGAAATTTGCAGAAGGCTACCTCTTTGTTAATCAGGAGAAGAGGGAAAAAAAAAAAAAAAAGAGAAATAAAGAACCTGTGAGCTCTTGGAAGGTTTATATTGCATTCCATCACATTCACGTGGAGGCACATGCCAAATCTGTTTGCATATACAAGAAGGAAGGATTGGACTTGTTTGGGGGAAATGAACTAGCAACACTACGTTTTGTATTTTCAGAGCTGATGACCACACACTTCATGGTGAGTACGTCAGGATCTGACTTCCCAGCTCTGGGTGCCCTGTAACAAAACTGCAAGGAAACTCTTAACATCCAACGCTATGTAAGAAGAGGACAAAGAGACCCTTTCTAATGCACTTTTGCTCTCTCTTCCAGTGTCCCTGGAAAGGAAAATTAATGGCCCTCTGCAGTCTGCTTTTCGAGGCCAAGAAACTTGGAATGATTTCCCTGTAAATCGACACTACCACTGGTCATTAATATAAGAGCACAAACCCACTATTTTAAGTCTAATGGTCCCTGTCAAGTGTTGCTGAAGGTAATTTTCTCACAACAGTGATGATATACTTAGATTCACATACCCAGTATTTGTGTGTGAGCCTTCACAATGAAAGTTATTCATGATTTCATGACAAGAGCAAGTTTAGCTGCAAAACTTGATGCTTCTGAATGTACATTTTTACTGGAACTGAGTTTTTATGGGCAAATTTAGAAGCTTTAGATGATTGTAAAGTGATCAACTGCAGTTCCTGCAGATAAAAAGCTTTTGTTTTCCCAATTATGTTGAGGGGTTTTTGATTTTTTTCATTGTTTGTCTTTTTATAAAAGTATCTGATCTACTGCATGCACAAAACATACTATGCTGAAGACATTACATGTTCTTTTGTAGTTAAGATTTGTGATCTCACTCATGTTTCATTCATCTGCTCCATAGGTGCCTAGAAAGAAGATGTCTCTTCATCCCCCAAAAATGAACTGCACACGAGAAACAAGGTATGACTAAGGCTGTGAGGAGAAATCAAGTAACAGTTAAATTACTTGTCAGCATGAAGAGTATTGTAACTGTGAAACTTAATTGAATGACATTGTAAATCATAGATATGATAGTGGAAAAAATGTCAGTGTTAGTTTTAGATAAAGCTGTTTGGTAAAAGAGGATAAATATTCTGCATAAGTCTAGGGCCCACTTAAAAATGTGATGAATTGCACAAATTCTAGAACAAGGCATTAAAATGTCTACAGTCTGGAAAGACTGACTTAAGAGGGAAACGTAAAACGATAACTCAGAGGGAGTCATGATAACAGTCTGCAAATGCTGTACCCTGCGAATGCCAAAGAAGAAGAGGAACTTATTGCGGTGCAAAGAAGGCTCTGCTGGCACTAATGAGCTGAAAAAATTGGAGGAAGCATGTCCATGAGATTGCAAAATGTTTAAAAGTAGACTTCAGAAATAAGATAGGCAAAAAATATAGTAGAGGAGCCAGTCTGAATATTGGAGGACAACAACCTACTGTTGCACCCGGAGCCAGGTAGACTTGCCAACACCACAGCTCTTTTTTTTCTTTTTTTTGTCTGCCAATAACCTTGGTAGTTGTGTTGAGCAGGAATCTCGCCTTTCTGGGCTGCTTTTGCTTGGCTGTTTTCATCAATTATGACCTTTGCTACAGCAGGATGTGTATAAAGCACAACCACCTAATGAGTGACCTACTTGAAATCATATTCTCCCATTACCTAGAGAGAAATCTCTGGAATGGTAACGAGACTTGTAAGAAATTTTAAACTAAGGAACAAGGGAAGAATTTAGGAAGACACTTGTTTGATTTCCAGACTTAGTTTTTGCTAAGGATACAATAGAAAATGAAGGAACATCCCTGGATAGAAAGACAGTGCTGGGAATGGCGAGATGTCCAGAAGGATCCTGTAGCTCCTGCAGGAAATGTGCCACATCGGAGCGACGGGGTGCGGTCTGTGAAAAATCAAATATTTACGCGCTGCTCCTGCAGCCCGGCAACGCAGCGCGGGAGCTTGTGCTGCCCGAGGACGGGAAACTCGGGCGCGCAGCAGAAACGTGGTGGAGTGCAGAGGGGATGCAGGTAACGGGAAGCAGGTGGTGTTCAGGAAACCTCCCAGCACCCGTAACCCGTGTGAAAAGGCAGCTGGATGAGGCAACACGCTCAGAGGGTGATCAAATACAAAAAAAATAAACGGTTGGCACGGCTTAAGTGGCAGAGGTTTGGAGCAAAAGGCCGTCTAGATAAGAATGGCAAAATAATATATTGTTGGACGCTGGAATCTGTATGGAGTTTCACATTTCTGATGGTGTTAGCGCATACTATGGGGAATTGTACGGCTGTGAAACTTTTAGTTTCTCAAGTATAAGTTACAAGGCAAATGTAATTTACAGTGGTGAATCTGAGATGTTGTAGGACTTGATCACTAACACATTTTTTTCATATTCTCTCTGGGTGTCACCTAGGGGTGACGTTATTTAATTTGCTTTGGGTGTGTAGTAAAAAAGCCTATAAAAACGCTATAGAAAAGTTGGCCATAGAAACTATCCGTGACTTGAATGATGGTATTCGATCCACTCTAAGTCACAGAAAGGATAAGCAAAAGCAGATTTGTGCAGGGGGCCTTCAGTTTCAAGAGAGGGAAGCCAAATAGTTTCTCTGCATAAAGGATAGGAACTGGTCAGTGAAGTAACTTGGGCAGGAGAATTGAGAGGCATGAGTGTAGACAGCCCTGAAATTTGCTTAATTAGAATGCTATGAAACTCTCAGGAATGGGGAAACTCTCAAGCAAGGGAAAACGTTCTCTAGGGACCTGTGCCTAAATGGATAATAACTACCTCTGGAAGGGATATTAGAATAAATAGAGAGCAAGGAATGAATGGAAAATACCTGATTAAATAAAAATCTATGTTGAACATGAAAAAGCACATGAATACAGTAACAATCAACAGAAACCTTGTTCAGTAGAGTTCAAGAGGTCCTTTAGCCATATAAACAGAAAAGGAACAAGGAAGGAAAGTTAAATGCAGTGAGGAAGTGATCAAAGTTATTTATCTGCTATGATTCACAACCTGAATGTATATCAATTTCTTTTCCAGTTTTCCAAGCTAAACAGCATATGAAAAGTTTTATAGCCACTTTATTATACAGTTACTCAGATTAAGGTTGGTGAGATGGTCTTGAACAAGAGAAAATATTTTATCAGCATTTTCAGAGGGTGGGATGAATCTTCATATATGTAGGCCCATTAGTTCAACCTCAAAGAGGAGGAGGCCATTAGAGCAAATCAGGACAGGATTCCTTATAATCTTAGCAGCAAATTGAAGCAAGGACAGAATGATTTTATCAATAGCATGTCGTGTCACTCAAATATTTCATTTCTTTGTCCAGAAAATCAGATAATTATTTGGCAATGTATAAAGACCCATTAATCTGAATTTAAATGCATCATATATACGGCAATATTATAACTTATTAATTAAGAAGTAAATGAGTGCAAGAATTACAAAGTGGAGAAGTGTCTGGTAAAGGAGAAAGAAACAAGCACTTTGGGTATGGAGGTTTGGATGGACACAATAATCTTGTCTTTATGTGATAGAACTGGGTCATCACCCAAGAAGGTCTGGATGCTTTGAAGACTGGTGTAGTAGAAATGAGCTGAAGTTCAGCAAGAAAAGGACTTACGTGGGGAGAGTAATCACAAAACTGCTCTGAGTTGGAACTACAAAGGGGAACAGCTAGAAAGGAGATGAATTTGGATGACAGGATGGCCAACTGATCATTGAATACACCCATAGGTAAAAAAGATAAATGTCTTGAGAGATATTGGTCATAGTATTGCTAATAGTGGTGGTAGATATTTGAAGAACTGATTGAAACTGGAAGAGATGCAAAATATTTTGGAAGCTTTTAAGACAGAGGTCAAAATAATATGAATTGGCTCCTGTGACTAGGTGTGTGTTTGAATAGGGAACAGCCTGGATGAGCCTGGAAGATCTTTTTAAACTTAAAATATAAATATATGTTCAGTCTTTGAATAGTAAGCCTAGTTCCTCTATCCAGTTCACTTATTGTACAATGCAGAAACTACTTACTGCTTTTATATAACCGCACTTTTCAGTAAACACGTCCCAAAGCTTATCTTCCTGAACACAGCAGCAAGCTTTACCACAGCAAGATTTAAGCAGAGTTTCCTGCTACAGCAGCAGGAAAAAAATATTCTTCTCACCTCTACCGCTATGGGAGGAACCAACAAGTAAAAGTCTTGCATTTTACCTTGTTAAAGAGGCAAGATTAAATGCTAAAATGTTCTTTCATCATTTTAGATAGTATTATCAGAATACCAGGAACTCAGTGAGCTACTGGTTGGATACATCTGAGAAACCACACTGCAGAAAGTTTGAGAAAAGGCAGATGTCACAAAGATGTCTTATTTGAATTACAGGCAAAATGGCTTATTTTCAGCCATTAAGCAGGTATTTAATTTTACAATATTTTAATGCTGTTCATTTCTACTTTTCCTCAACTATTTTTGCCTGTTTTAAAAATATTTGCTTTTTGCTGACTTTCCCATGCTATACAGCCCTACCATAAATGTTTTGAGGGATTCTGCAGGAATTCTACTCTAAACATTTTCTACTACAACCCAGCTATTTACCACCTCTTTGAAGCAAGATATGTACATCATCACCTAGAGAGAAACATTGCAGTTTTTCAGTCCTAGCATCTAAGTCAATTTCATACAAGAGGAGCAATTTAAATTGATGTTTATGAAAACAGAAAAACTGTATTGAAAATTGAATAGTTTTACATGCAGCTACTGAAAAAAATCTGCAAAATGCTAGGCACTGCTCTCAAAATATTACCACTTTAAGAGTTCTGAATGATACATCTTAGCCATCAATTTTTTGCACATGGGAATCCTTCCTATAACATAATATCAACTAAAATGCTATAGTTCTTGTCCTAAAGCAGCATATCCATTTCTACATATAAAGCATGAAAAATATTCTTTCACAAGTTATTTTGCTTTGTAGGGATAAAGTCCTATATGATGGTATTTGTAGGGGAAATTCTATGATGGTATTTTTGATGGAAGGAAAAGTAGCTGTGGAGAGAATTGCAAACAGTATTCTCTCTCTCTCTCTCTCTCTCTCTTTTTTTCTTTAGTCTATGTGGCTTTGGCAGTGGGAGCAGATGGTTGTGCATTGGAGGTGTGGCAACGGAGCGAGGAATGGAAAATGGAGTGCTTGCAGATGCACACATCTGGCTGTCGGGGGCTTCTCTAAATGAGATTTAAAGATTTAAAGCAGTGAAATAAAAAATCCAGTCTCTTCTTTATATATTACTCTTTATCAAACCTTTCAGTTCCTCTCTGGAACTCCACCACAACACAGTTACTTTTAATACTTATGCACGTAAGTTTCATCGAGAGCAAGTAGTTGGGCCACATGTGTGAGGGGACACAAAAATAAATTAAATGTTCTTCTTGTGAACATGTGAGTTGTAACAACGGGAATTTCAGTGGTTTTATATTTATAAATAGTGCTGAAGTTCTCTGTGTGAATCTGCATAGCAGGAGGATTCAGTCATGCTTACAGCTGTTGCAGTCAGACAAGACAATGCTTGCTGGTTTTGCTTTCAATGCGGTTGCTCGAGTTCTCTATAGTACAAGTAAAGAGTTGTTTTTGACCTTTAGTTACTTTTTTAGGTCCAGGAAATGATTTGGTGGAATTTTTTTTTCTTTCTTTCTTTTTTTTTTTTTTTTTTTTTTTTTTTTTTTTTTTTTTTTTTTTTTTTTTTTTTTTTTTTTTTTTAAGATGGAATTTATCTTATCTCTATTCTGGCCTATCCATGTCACATGAACCTGGTTCTAAACCCATGTTTAAACTAGTCCTGGTTAAATGCCTTCTGTCTGATCGCTGAACTACGCTTGTGTGCCTGTGCTCGTTTGGTCTGCTCCATTATGGGCAGTGCCTGTTTTCCTGGTCACCAGAGCTGAGACCGTCTGGCAGGATCCACAGCTGGGCTTTGAAAGATGGATGTCCTCGAAGTGATGGAGCACGTGTGCTATGGAAGATAAGGGGAACAGAATCCCTGAAAGAAACTGATGGCGTGGGAATCTCCTGCGCTGTGCAGAAGAAGAGACTGTTAAGTCTAAAAGCTGGCCCAAATTCTGCTGCACATGAGACCAGCCGGAAGCGGGAGCAGCGTCCAGACTAGACTCCCTCATAGCTGTTTAAACGAGAGCCTTCGGGCAACAGCAGGAGCCAGTAAACAAGTTTTGGGAGTTGCCATGGCTTCTAAAAGCACAGTTTGGAACACTGCTTTAACTGGAATCTAACGCACCTCTGAATTTTGAGTATTTTCCCACTAGCCACATGGACTCAGCAAACAATTAACACACACTAACTATTCAGCGCTTGGCCTTCTGCTTTTTAAGGGTGGCATTTGAGACAGTGGGGGATATTTTTTTTGTTTTAATGTGGCCATACTGAAGAACTCCCAGTCCGGTGCCAGAATTTTAGTGTGTTCCTCTCCTCTCTGGGGCAGCCATTCTCTAGGTTATATATGTTTGGATGTTTGGGGGTAAACTGTCCATACTTAAAGCAATTTAAATATGAAGCCAAAGCAGCTTCTAGTTACATTTCTATCATTTTTAACTAGTTATTTTTTACTAGGACCCACTTCTGCAGTTCTTATCTGTTCCAGAAGAAAACCTGTCTTTAATAAAGTACCTTCTTCCTGTACTAAAAGGGTAAATTTTTAAAGTTTGAAGATTGGAGGTTTATTAGGTAGCATGTGGAAGGAAAGAGATGTGGAGAGGGAGAGATTTAGCATAAGTATTATTATCCCAAACCACTGGAAGATCAAAAACCCTTATTATTTGCTCATTGGCACCTGATACATTGAACAGCTCTTTCAGACATGCACAGAATAAAACTAGTTTGAGTGCTAGAACTTTCTATTCCATTTCATTTCATTTTTTGTAAAAAGGACTTTTTAGTTCTGAGGATGGGAAAAAGCACAACGATAAACTTCTGACCCCCGCTTGCATATCAACTGCATTTCTCCTTGGAAATTGCAGAGGAAGATGTTGTTCTTCGGGTGTGTTAGTGTCATTCTGCCTGTGGTAAGCAAATATGAGCACTCGAACCATTAGCAGCGTGAACACCAAGGCTGTTCTGGTGTGGAGACAGTAGAGGACTGACTGTATGGCTGGAGCTATAACCCGAATTTCTAAGAATCAGGGAAGACTGGCCTTTGCATCCTAGCTCTAAAAGGCCTCGGGTTGGCACCCATATCAAAGCAGATTGCTTGAAGGAGACCTCATGGAGTCTTTTCCCTACCTGTCTTGGATTCCTTTACAAAAAGAGCACATTATCCTTAAATAAATTCATTTCCTTTTACTTAATTTTCTCTCCCCAGCCTTATAAACCACAGAAATCTTCAGCTAAACAAATGGGAAGTTCATAATCTGAGAGGTCTTTGTCCAAGACAGATAAGAGAGTTCTTTGTGAGACCATATTAAACATAAATACACAGTGCAAAGCATCTGAATTATCTCCTCAAATGCAAAACACAGTAAGTTTGATGTTTCTTGCAAGAAATTTTTAGTGGAAGCAAAATTGAAGAGAACAAGTTAAAAAGGGGAAGGAAAGAGAGGAACTGAAACCAAAAAAACAAAGTGCCAAAGGAAAACTTTTATTTAAATAATCTGTTGCAGCTGAATGGATGAATTATATGAATAAAGTGGCTTGCTGCATATGCTTGCTTTAATAGTAGGTAGGAAAAAGTTGACCTTCATTTAAATAGCAACCCGGAAAATTTACTTGAAAACTTTGTGACTGCCTAGGAGCATTAAAAAGTCAAAAATGTTTTGAAATTGCTTTTAATGTAGAATGCTATGTGACACTATAATAGAATTCCAGATTCAGTTTTAAAATTGATCTCCCATATCCCTTTGATAAAATATTGATACGATCTTTGCTAATCTTTTTTCAAAGAAAATACACTTGAATTAACAATAGGAATGATGCAAATAGTTAAATCCTGTAATGATGTATGAACTTTTCCTTTTTCTTATTTTATAATATAAGTATATTGCAATATGAGAGTTCAAAAGCATCATGCTTTAAATACCATATTACAAAAAGCACTGCAAAGGTTAGAGTTCATCTGCATTGCCTGCATGCACAACACATTCATAAAGCTACTCCCTAATCTTGAGAAAATTCTGTGTATAAAGTATCAGTGTGAGTACAGTGCCACTGCCAGAGCTGTGGAAGGACATAAATCCTAAACCTCGTGCCAGCCTCTTGCTTGTGCAATAGAAGCAAACATTCTTAGGGCAAACACTTGACCACAGGCCTTTAGAGCAGAAGAATCTGCTGTGTCTTCTATGAATATGTGCTGAGTTGGCTGGGGAGAAGCAGGGTCTGGGTCTGGCTTGTTGCTCTTACATTAGCAGCTGGTATTGAGTTTGGACAAGATCAGGAAAAGTGTACCAGTATTTTTTTTAAAAAAATTGAGAATCTGTAGGAATTACTGAGCAGAAATTGAAAGCACAAAGATGAAACTGGACAGAGGAGGTTTCACCCCTAAATGCAGGGCATACATATTTTTTTTTGCATGCATGAGTACCCTAACTCATATTTTAAACTCGTGTTTAGTCAGTGTTGCATAAGAAAATCAAATAATATCTGGCTGAGAGATCTGAAAAAGTGACTGTAAACAGTGATTCGTTATGATAAAATGTAACATGTTTCTAGAGGGGGGGTTTTGTTTTCTTAGTCCACCTACTACTTAACATATTTAATCAGTAAAACAATAAAAATAATTTCCAATATATTTATAAAAAGCATAGAAGAGCATTGAAAGTGGCCAGACAGATCAGATATCCTCTGCAGTCTAGTTTGCATGGTTGGCCTGGACCTTGCATTTTAATGCAGCTGCAAATAATGTATTACAACTGGGAACAAAGAACGGTTTACTCGGCAGGAAACTGAATCTCACAATGAGCAAACAGCATCGTGCATTTGTTCTGGTTTTTTTAGTCATCAATAACTAAGTGGAAATGCAGTTCTGACACACACAGGGTATTATTGAGCAAATGTACATCTGAGCCGCTTTTCTCTTTTCTAGATTTTGCTGTTAGTAATTCGATAACAGAAGCATAAAACCAGAAATCACACAATGACACGTTGTGTTTTGTCCTTCCAGCTGTAAATCTTCTTTTTTTCCCATCCAATTTTATTTTTTCCAAACAAATTAGGCTGTTTCATTTGCTAAACGTCTTTCTTGATTAAGTATTATCTTTACTTCCAATGTAAAATCACCACTTAGGCTATCATTTACCATCGTTAGGGCTGAGCCATTAAAGTTGTTTTCTACTAGTAGCTTGCACAGATGCAAGACCAAAATCTTGGTAGTTTTCAAAGACTCTGTGCTACTGGTGACTGTATACACGTGATAAACTGATTGACAGTCCAAATGGAGCTAAGTGGGCCTTTATGTTGGGAAATATTTTCCCTGGCAACTAAAAAAATACTGAGTGGTCTAGGTCAATGATGGTCCCCCTATCCTAACGACAAATGGGCACTTATTGCTACTTTCAAAGACGTGTTCAGGGCTGAATTCAGGAGTCTGGCAATCTGCTTGGAGGCTGCGATTGCCCGTGACCTTGCTGGAGGCGTCAAGCGTGGGCTCAGCAGCTGCTGCACTCCATAAGGCAACTGCAGCGCAGGGAACACGACCTCGCTGCAGGCCACGCAGGCGACCACGCCAGGCACGGGCTTAGGCACTCGGCACCGCCGGCTCACGGAGCCTTCCTCTTTTCACTGCTCAGTTGCAGTCACCAGCGTTTTTCCTCCCGAACTTGTGCAACAGATGTGCAGCGTGGTGGAAAAGCCCGTGATTATGCTATTATTAAAAGTATGGCTAAAAAAGGTTGTGTAGATGTTCCGATGTCAGATGTAAAATATTCGGTTTGGGGACTGACGGGAATTCAGCCATGACAGCACAGTTTAAAATTTTGGCTATAAAAGCACCTGCATCTTTACCTAGCCCCATAAATGTGTTCTTCATGCAGGGCTGAGCACTCTTGCCCTGGCATGCTGTTTGAATATCCAGCTTTGGAGTTCATGAACACGCACCCCTGCAGGGATGTATCTGTCGTAGGGGGACATAAGGAGATACAACACAAAGCATTGTTCTTTTTGTTTTCTTCTTCACATTGAACGGACTTCAAAAAGCCTTGGTCTCCTCTCTGATGTATTTGTTTTCCCTCTTATTTCATTCCTCTTGGTTAAGCATAGGCCTCAATATACAATTTTTTCCATATAGTTTTTGGAGAGTTACTAATAGTGTCTGTGTGCTTTCCATCCGGTGTGCCCAGAACCAAGAGAGTGATAGTGAGTTCATTAATTAAACTGACCGGTCGTTCAGTAAGGTTCAGTAATACACAGTAATCTCCCTGCACTGCTGATCTGCAGTGGCTTTTCCTCCTCTTCTGAGAGGCTACTGAGGACTTGGCTTTTTTCCATCCTCACTGCTGTGGCTGATAATATCAACAGTGTGAATTTCAATTAAGTTCAGATTGAGTGTCACACACAGCGTGCCCATAAAGTGCATTTCATTATTAACGGAGCTTGAGACCAAAAATAGAAAATTCTTGTCCATTTTATATTCATTTTATATATAAAATGAAGAGTCTATAGCGGTATTACAGGTATAAACTCTCAACTCTTGGAGATCAGGAGATGTTCTGGTAGAAAAACAGTTTTGCCTTTGACAGTTCCTCCTGCATCTTCGCTTCCTGCGTTTTACACAGCACGGAGAATGCTGATAGCCTGTGCTCAGTTTTGCCTCACACCAAGCTTTAGCCAATTTCTTTTTCAGTCTGTTCTCCAATGTTTGCTTGGTAAACATCAAAGGGAAGGTTTAATTGCTCTTACAAAAACGGTTTGTTCTTGTCATGTAAAAAGTCAATCAGAGCAACTGCTTTTAGTGGGCTTGGTTTTATGAAAAATCATTCCCTTCCCCAACGTTTAATTAAATGGCAATTAAAGTTGAACAAGTTTTGTAAGCTAACGTAATATATTTTGTCAGGCCAACAGATATAATTAATGGTGGGCTGAAATCAGCATCTTTGTATCAAGACCCAGGAGCAATATATTATGCATCTGTTTTGCAACAAGGGATATTAAAATAATGCCTAAGGTAGAACAACTTCATCTGAAAGAGAAATATAGAAAACCTGAAAACAAGCTTGAATGTAGAGATTATTGTCACCTATATTTTCTTTAAATTCAAATAGATAGAGTTCAAGTATCCTTTGAAATCTTGTGCATAATTAAAGAGAGTCTTATGCATTATCTTTGGTTTTATTGTTGCTAATGAGTTCTTTAAAATGACACTTCAGTTTTTCACAAAAAAAAAATGTAATTACTGGTATGGATTAAACTTGCAACATTATTTTCTGGAAAACTGTGTCAGTATCAAGCAAAATACTGTTTAACCAAATACTATTTAGCTAAATTATTACCAAAATGCTAGAAAAACAGAAATACAGTCATGCAAACTATTTTGAATACATCGAGGCTGTTATTCTGCTGCTCCTGCCCTTCCAGGCAACTTAAATGCCTTGTGATTAAAACCATACAGAACTTTGACTCTGGGATTTAAGAGGCCATAGGAAAGTATATATTAGAAAGGAACTGTGGATGGTGGCCACTTTATTCCTGAGATCACAAAAATGCGATGGAAGCTGGTGCATCACGTCATATTTCCTTGGGGAACCCTCCCTAAGATGGACTTAGGCAGGTTTTTTCCAACCAGTCTACTGTTGCTCATGGACATAGCAAGGCTCTCAAGGACATCAGGGAACAAAGTACTGAAGTTTCAAGTCATTTTTGACTCGTCGTTTAGAAAAAAAGTCTCATCCAATTCCAAGTACATCTTATTGTGAAAGTACTAGGTTTGTTCAACAAATATTTATAAATAATGGCTGAGTTTTTGGTTACTGGCTTAATTTTGGGCTCTGCTGAACATAGGATGGCAGGAGAAGTGCACGAAGATTGTCAAAGCAGTCCTGTTAATAGAGTATTTTCTGGGTGCAAGTATTTTCTTGGTGCTTTGTCTTCTCTCCTCTGACTGTCCAAATGTATTTATAAATTACCATGGAGGTAATTAGGCAAAAGCCAAATAAAATTCCATTGATAATCCACTGCATTACCAGGAGCTCTCAGCAGAATAGTGCAAAATATTTAGGTACACATTTTGGAATGTACACATCTGTATATGTCCAAAGCAATGACTAAAACATTAGTCTGTTTGCCCTAGCAAAGAAGAGTATTTTCAATATTCTGCATTATCCACTGCTTTGGCGGGCTCTTAAACCTTGTGTGATTTCCCATGGGGAGGTGAGTCTGTGGGAAACTAGGTCTCATTTTTGTGAAATTTCCTCATTTGCTGCAAAATTCTGGTCACTTTCCCTGTGTGTATTTCCTCTCCAGCCAATGGGACCACAAACCTCAATAGAGAGTGCAAAGTCATGTCTGTGTTCTTCTCTCTACAAAGTGCTGTGATGAAAGAGAACTGAGAGTGATATTTGCAGGAGTGACCTCTTTATTTCTAATTGCTGTAAAATGCCAATTGCTTTCCCTAGACAAAATAATAAGAGAATTGATTAGGACATATTTTAATTTAATAAGAAAATCCATTTTAGAGGACTCCACATATGAATATCCAGTCTGACACACTGAAGGAGAAACAATTAGTTTCAACAAAAATATTTCTGCACTGATTGGAACTGCTTCAGTTTCTTGCTTAATCAAATAATTTCTTCCATTAAGAGCTGAATTTGCATAAATGAGAACATAAAGAAAAACATACTTTATTATAAACATGCAATCACCTTAATTGCTAAGTCAGAATCACAAAGTTCTTTAAAGTGTTCTAAAGTGGGAGGGATGCTAATCACGTTGCTTAATGTGTCAAGGGAAGATAAATTATGTTCAATTTTTGTGTTGTGTTTTAGGCCGGGAGGATTGGGGAAGAGATCAAATAAAAATAAAGAACATCATGTGCAATGAAAGAAAAAAAATCCTTAATTCTAGTTGTGATCTCATTGGTGGTGGAAGAACTGACAGTAATTGCTGCTTTGGGAGCAGGCGCCTTGCAATCTGCTAAGTATTTACGGAAGAAAAGTGTCACAAGCAGAAGTAACTCTCTCGACACATATATTCCACATAAAGCCAGTAAATGTGTATGCAGTGGAGTGCAGTGAGAAAGTATAGTAGAGAAAAATTGTCTTTCTAAAAAATGAATTGCAGCATGGTAGTAAAGAAGGGATTTGATCCTATATCATAGCATGTAATGCTATTTACAGGAATCAAGAAGGAATTCACTCCTGCAAATACCTTTAGAAAAAAAAGTGTGGGGATATAAGAGCATTCCTGGTTTTGTTATTTATCTAATCAAAAAGATGAAAGTGAAACAGGCTCAACAGCAATTTCTCTGAACTGGTATGTTAGTTCATCTTCTTTTGTGTGTTCTCTTTTGAAATAATTCTCTCTAGTCCAATGAGTAGAAGAGAATAACTAAAAGCAAAAAATCAGCCCTTGGCTGAGAAAATAGAAATACAAATGAACACTTTTGTATTAGTTGGTATCATAGAAGATAATAAAGAAGATTCAGAGAATCATTAGCAAATAAAAAATTGCCTTTATCTTTGGGATTAATTGATGTCCTGAGCTCTCTTTATTGAACAAAATGTGCAGTCACTGACAGCTTCATGTGTAGCAGTTAGAAATCATTGGAACTGTCCGGAATATAAATTAGCTACTTGACGAGCCGGTATCATGAGCTGCAGATGACTGTACAGTGACACAGGGACTTGCAGGGAGAGGGAATGTGATGGAACACGTCTGTATATCCAACACCCCCAACCAGGTGCTGTCAGTCACTGCAGCTATCCTGAGAATTGCCACACAATGAAGGCAGGCTGCCTGAGGCCTGAAAACGCCCGAGAACAGGGGTGGGACACCACCATATCCCCCTTCCGTCTAAAACTTCAGAGAGTCTTTGCTGGCTTAGCGTTCAGCTCAGGAAAAGATTGCTTTTTGCAAGAATATTGTAACATCTATTTAAAGATTTTTAAAATAGGAATTACCTATAGGTAATTTTTTGCCTTAAATTTAGGTAAGAATGTAGGGCATTTTTTATGATGGAAGAGGTAAGATTACTGGTAATGGAAAGGAAGCAGGGCTTTTGGGGGGAGTGTAAAAAGGGGAAGTTGAAATACTAACATATTATGCTGACAGAAGTTTCCTCAGTGAGTTAGTCACAGGAGACATTGCAGAAGGATGCAGGTTTTACATCTTGTGCAATACAAAAACCCCCAAACACATGCTGCTGCTGTAGCTGCTACCATGACTGCGGCGTTGCAGGCGTTAGCAGACAGAGACAACACCGTGGGAGCTCTACGTCGGTCTCACCAATTCAGCTCTCCTACTTCATCACAGACTGGAAGGGAAATCTGTGTTTTGAAATGCGTACCTGAAATTGCTCTTTAATTCGCCTTCCCTCACTTCCTCTTTCCTGTAACGTCAGCTTACTTTGCTGCCTCCCAGCTCAGCTCACCACCGCTCTGTTGCTACAATCTCTCTGCTATTTGCTTAAAAAAAAAAGTTCTCCAAGCTTCCACCTGTTCAAAAATATTCAGGTTCTGACTGCAGGAAAATGCAATTATGTAGGGTTGTAAAGGAAAACTAATTTTACTCTGGTTCGAGTCATCTGCAGGAATAGAAGCCTAGTTTCTTGACTACACTTCCTGAACTAAAAAGATCTAAAATGAGCTCAAAACATCAACTTTTTATTCTACTTATAAGCTGTTAGGAATCAAAGAATGATCCAGCAAAGCATGGAAGAAATTTTAATTTGTTTTAATTCGTGATTTCAGTCTTGCATATCAGACTCATACCTTATAACTACAGTGTAAACTGTGCTTTGCCTTGATAGATTTAGACTATGGAGTTCAGGAAAAAATACAGAAAAACTTGTTTTGCCACTGCCTTCCAACTCAGGTCACCAATAGGGGGATTTAAAGCAACGACCAGTAATGTGCAGAGAAAAATGGCAGCATTTTATATAAATATTGTGCAGAAGAAGAGAGATATAAAGGCCTCCATGTTTGCTGATGATCAGTTAGCAAATTAATAGACAGGTCTCATTCAGCAGAACACTGAAACTTACTTGCAAATTTCAACCTGTAAATGCTCCCTTTGAAACCAATCAAAATCACTGGACATTATTATACTTCTTTTTGGAGTAGATACAGTGAAGCATTTGAGTACCTAGTAATTAGATACGTCAGCCCTCTAGCTCCTCAAACAGAATCCAGAACCTTAAACTATTAGTGCACAATTATTAGTTCCCAATACGGTGCACAAGAAGAATCTGCTATCTCAAAATGGGATCTAAAAGAGGCATCTCTTAGAGTTAGAATAAAAAGTGCTGAGGAGATAGGTAGGGCTATTTCTGAAATCTCACATTTCTCTGAGGTTTAGACAGACTGCTCAGGTTTATAAACATTTATAAATATTATAAATATTTAATCACAGAATCACAGTATGTTTAAGGTTGGATAATACTTCCATCCATTCACACATTATAGTCCTGAAAACGTACTTGAAATTAGGGTTTAGCATCGCAAGTAAATATGTATCTGCCCACTCCCACGACAAAGAGAGCAAATCAGACAGTTTTCTTTTAAAACGTAGTCAGTAATAGCAATAGTGGCTTTTTGTATGTCTGGAATTTCCCTTGTCTTTAAAGAGCTAATCAGTTTTGAGGCCTATCTTATCTCAGCCTGATCAGGATTAAGATTCTCAAGGAAATTTCTAACCAAATTAACCAAGTTATTGAAAAGGGTTACGCATAAGTGGCCTGATTTAGTTTAATGCTGCAGCTGAATTCTAGTGAAGTCCTCCAGGAATCCCCTCTTGACATATTTTTATGGTTTTGTTCTTTAAATGGGTAGCTCACAAAATTTCTTGTTTTACCCAAACATGCACACATATGTGTACACACACACACACACACACACACACACACACACACACATACACACATATTTTCAAAATATAATCCAAGCACCTTTGAATAACTAAATGCTGCTGTAGAGTCTCATCCTTCATTTGCATGTCAAAATAGAAATAGATACATAAAAAGAAACCCGATATCATCCCTAAATTTTTCTTCCTTCTTTTTAAATGTATGTTTAGGAGAACTAATATGATGATTTATAACCAAATCATAAATAATATTTCTGCCACAGCTTCTCTCCTTCATTTCTTATTTTTCTAAGAATACCTTCTCTCAATGAAAACCAATATTAATAATCGCATGAGAACCCAAACTGCAGAGTAACTGCTGATAATAGCAGAGAAATACAGAATATTTACAAAAAGCCAGTCTGAACACCAGTCTGGTATTTACTATACTCCATATTGCTGGGACCTTTATTCCCTTTAAGAGGATGTTGAGGATTTGTGCAAGATTAAAACAAAGAGTATCTAAAAAAAAATCAAAGTAACAAACTTTGTTGCTGTGTCTCCTGTTAAGTTTTGCAGCTTCTCATCTGATGTACAGTTTCATGACTATAACAGAGCGATTTCATTGCCAAATACTAGGCAAGGTTATTTATTTTTCCCTCACTTGTAAGCACTTGCAGATGAAAGAAGCGATTGGACTGAGGTAGATGTTGAAAAAAAAATGGGTTTGTTCATCTGGGAAACGAAGGTTGTTTATAAACCTCAGTGTTGGCTTCCGATTCCATTTCAAAAACTTAAGCGTATGAAGCAAATGTGTTTGTTACGTTAGGAAATAAATTTAAGTGGATTTCTGCTCAGCCGGAGTGAGTGCAAGTAGGGTGTGATTATGTGAAAATGATTATGGATTGAGACAGTGCAGTCTTAATTGCTGGGTGGAAATTAGTGCTCTGTCCCTATCAAGGCTAATGGGACTTTCTCAGATTTGTGCCTACACTGAAAGTATGGCTCAAAGCAGGTTTCTGAATCAGGTTGCTCTTCAGGTTTACCTCTTCTCTACTGTTTGAACCTCTTTCCACCTCACAGGATTCATCAGAGATGTAAATTCCTGTGTGCCCTCAGTTTAAGAGGCAAAGGCAGCTGAGGTTTGAGAAATTCTTGAAACTATGGAGTTTTCTCTCCTCACAATAATCTGTTGGGCTTTAGGATACACACACATGGAGAAAAGTCAACATAGTATTTGACTCAATGAAGCATTTTGATTTATTGAAAATACTGTTACATTATTCAGCTTCAGAGAGAGCGCTTTTGATTCCATCCCAAAGACAAATTTTACAACCACAAAGGGGAAATCAAGCTCCTTGATTTTAATACTTTGAGTATGGAATAGGCCAAGTTTCTGCAGCTTTATTTTGTAGTCTCCTTTGGTTGTAAGGTCATGCTTGGAGTCACTGAAAGACACAAGTGAGTGCTATTTGGGTTGTCAATTGGTTAGAGTTTGTCTGAAGACGGGCAGAATATCTGAACTCAGACTCCCTTCCACACAAACTATCAAACTGTCTGAGAGGCACTACTTAAAACTGGAAACAGTGATATGGTTCAGACTGGCAGAAATAGAAGCTCCTGTGCCATTCACATTGCCACTCTCAGCAGAATATTTTAACCTTTATGTTTTAACATTATTTTCCATATCAAGATTTTCTTCCAAAAAGGTGTTTTTCCACTGGTACTGAAAAAGAAGGTCTAGTCAAATGAAAAAAACCCCTACTTTTTCTCCTCTAAAAGTACAACTCCAACTCAAAGTTTTAATAACAAAGGACCAAAGGAAAAAAAAACAAAATAAATGCAAGATCAAACTATAGCTCATGAACCTTATGTGGCTTCATTCTGCAAGTACTTTAGCAACGGAGATTATTAGACCCTCAGTTGGGACTAAAGATTCTGGTGAATTTGAGTCTCTGCCTCAAGATGGGAAGATGTCCTATGCATTTAGCCCAATAACTCAACTCTGCCCTGAAAAGGAGAAGGAGCCATTGTCATGTGAACCAATTCTGAAAGTCCCTGTTTTTCCCCCAGCTTTCAGTGAGACATGTCTCGTGGCTCCCACATCCTTGAAGGTATTTTGCATTGCTTGCATCTAGGGGCAGCGTTGCATGGCTAAGCCTTGTGCATGTGAGAGAGCATTGTTAAAGAGTCATCTGAAGGACAAGCACACATTTTGCTTGAGATCTATTTGTCCCTTCAGAGCTAATATTTGGGTAGCAAACAACATATATCCCAGCATATCCTATAGCTGTTCATTACTCATCTACCATATTTTTAACAAGAAGTCATTATGTATTTTATGTTTCCTAGCTGCAGCAGGTACAAAATGATTCATCAGCTACATGAAAGCAATGCCAAATGGAAAAGACTGTGATTAGCCCAGTCCTGGTAGGCATCTTTCAAATCCTGTGGCCTTTTTTTTTTCCTATGGTCTCTTTCCCATTATATCACACCAATCATAAGAATTTCTGAAAAGAATTAGAGCTCCACACCTATTAATATTTCAAATATTCCCTGGTATAATGTCCCATGCAAAAAACTGACTTACTTATTCTGGAAAGCACTGAAGGATGTGTACTAGCAATTAGATTCTACTTGACCCTGCAGGTCACTACATGTCTTCTACAGAGAACTCCATTTTCTATGGTTTTGCTTATTTACAATGCCTGTTGCTAAAGGGAGAATTTGGTTGAGCTTCAGATGATGTGTTTTCTCTTATTCATGTTAAAAGCAGTTACTGAATCTGTGAAGCAGTTTACAAGGCAGTAGAGTTATTCTAAGATCTCGATCTTGCAAGTGGCAACTTCCATTGCACACAATATGGTTCCACCTTTGCATGACAGGGACACTGATTGGCAGAAACCACACATGGTATTCTTCATTTTTCACCTAGTAATTGATCATCTACTGATAGTCACACATCCTTGAGGAATCATGCTATAGGCTCTTGATGAATGTAAAACCCAGGAGGTTCGCAACATGATCAAAACATGAAAAGTTAAAAAGCCAAAAGTCCTTTCTCATAAAGTAAAATTGTATACCAGTATTTCAAGAGAGTGAGGAACTGTATTTTGCTGAGTTTCGGTCTGAAAGCACTCATTGTCCACAGCACAGTCTCTGAGGAGTGGCATACCCCACCATAAGGTGATTAACGCCTACTGCTGATTTCGGTGATTGCTCAGGTGTTTTAAGTTTCAGCTCTATGGTACTTGAGTTGTGGGATGCTCTTAAATGAGTCATAGTCTCATTGCTAAAAAGAAATAATCATCTTATTCGTCTCTGAGTAAGGATAAACATGTTCCCAGAACCTATTTCAATATCTAACTGATATCAAAGCAGGATCTTCCTAATAGTCTATTATTTTTTCCTGCCTGCATTTTATGTTTTACACCTCTGGGAGAATTTTTACTAGTCCTTACAGAAGACGGGCAAGATCAAAATCTATTACTGAATGCTACTTCATCCTAAATCCATGTCAGCTGAATCAGAAACCCTGTGGTGGCACAATGTTTTCAGCTGTGAGGCAGGCTCAGCTGAGAGTGGTTTAGGGCTCTCTCTTCTGTGCATTTAGGCATATATACACACATACTGAAGTGACTATGTCTTGAGGGAGGATCAGGATTTTGTTTTTTTTTTTCCTGAAGAGTGGCCTGCCAACTTATTTGGCTATAGGTTCAGTGTCTTTCTCTTCAGCTTAGTATTTCTTTAACTGTCTAAGTAATGGTCAGTGTGAGTTGAAAGAGACCTAGGTTAAGGATATTAAATGGCCACTTGCTAGTACAAGTTCTTGGGAGACTGAAGTTATGTCTGAAGCACTCATAGAAGGTGTAGAGCTTCAATGTGTGCCTTCTGTACCCCAGGCAAGAAATGAACAATGCAATGAAATACTCTTGTTTTACTCATTTGTAGATGTATGTTTAGTCATAAAATCTTGACTATCTTCTAATTCACATAATTGCACTTTGAGTAATTAAGACAGTGACCTATATTTGCAGTCAGAGAAAACTGATATTTCTATTTTCCAAAATTCTCATGCTTAATTTTGTGTGAAGGAAGTGCTGTGCTCTGTAAATGATGTCCCTGTATTTTGAAAGACTCCTCAGACATTCTGTAAGTTTCTGGCTGCATGTGACTAGCAATGTATAGAGTACTGACTCCACGTTCCCCTTGCCGTAGCCATGAAATGATTTCTGCTCTTCCTACTCTTCCTCCTGGTTAACTAATCATCTGAGTTAGTAGTGAGCTTCTACCTCTTTTTTTTGCTATTTTTTGCTATGATTACTTCTCAAGCGGCCTTAGAGCAATGTATTCTGGCATTTGCTAAGTTCTGCAAAGACTGGGCCATGTGAACGTGTGCATTACAGATACCTGCCTGCAGAACGTGTGATTAAGAGAGGAAAAACCAGCTAGATGGGGGTTGGCGAACAGAGAATTTGAATATGGGAGGGAGAAGTTAAAAAGGAATCCTTAAATAGCTGAGATAAGCTTTAATATCTTTATTTGAACTGGGCTGTTAGGCAGAGTATGGGTGTTCATTTCACATCTATGTCCCTATAATTCGTTACTTAGGGAGTAATACATTGGTAAGAGTTAATGTTGATCTGGTTCTATCCTTCTTAGGCTAGAGAAGACCAAAGAGTCACTTGCCTCCTATATAAGGGAAAGAAGGGAGCATGAGTCCCAGCTAAATCTTTATGTGTATAAACATCTTTATCTTAATGTATCTTGCGAAAGATAGGAAGAAGGGCTTTTGATAGATGAGACTTGAGGTACAATGGACAGCAGAGGAAAAGCAGACTCTCCTGCTGGTTCTCACATCCATTTGTGTATCACTGAATTTGCTCTCATGTATTTTTGAAATGCTGATGATTCAGATGTGGATCATTTCTTGTAAATTCAGCGCAAGTTGGCTGAAACTTTTAATATCTCACGGAGTCTTAACAGTTTTCTAGATGTGACTTGTTCAAAATACTGTTCAGACATGACCTGCTTAATCCTTCCAGCACTTCAATAAAACAGTTAGCATATGTAAGCAGTGTTTTGAGAAGTGAACAAATAACATAATATTTTATTTATTGCCAGTTGCACTTTTCTACAAGTTAAAAGTTTGTGGATGCATGGCAAATATTTTAGACATGCATTATTTGGAAGAACTTTCTAAATTTCTTAGAAATTTTTTTTATTTTCCCTGGTGGACCACAAATGATTGAAAAACTCCAATGTGCAAACTCAAACTATATGAGGATGGTAGGAATAATGCATAATGTGTTATTTGTTCAACAGACCAATATAGTGCAAATTTTGTGATTTATAATTGCATAAAATATTGACTTTTTTTTTTTTTAATGTAGAATTTCTCTCCTATAAATCTCCTGTTGGTGGATCACGTCAGCTGAAATGTCTCTAAGTCACCCTGAAAAGCCTGCAACCGCAACTGCATACAAGCACTTTTTCACAATCACACCAAAGGTAATATTTTCATTTGTTTTTGGCCATGCTTAGACTCCCTATAGATGGAACTGAGACAGAAGGATATGACTGACCCTGGTACCCAGACTGGGAATGGTAATATACCCTCTGGATCTCTGTTTAGGCCCCTGTGGCAGGATGTTACAGCCACTTCCACTTAACGGATAGATGATATCGAGGTCTAAAATTAGAAGTCCAGCTACAATAAGTTATTACCATGCAACAGTACTAAAGTATTTCTTGAATGCAGCTGTGTTTCTTTAGCTATCTATTGAACGAGATAAGCTTCATAATATAACTGCTTATTAACTGTGTTATTATATTCCAAATAAGTTGTATTTCTCATTTCTAAAATACTGACATTTAGTATTGTTTAAGCTAGGCCGCTGGACCAGAGAATGGATGTGTGTTCTAGAATGACAATTTCCATTTCTAAGATTAATTCATTTTTATATATTGTACCACATTCATCTCTCCTCGCATCTATTCCTCTACCAGAAATTCAGACAACACAAAAATGTGCAGAATCAAAATTTTCCCTCTGAGCAATTTTATAAAATCCATTTTCTATGCCTGTCTCCCTGTCTTGTGCAGAAACCTGCCTGCGGATACACCCAGAGTTATAGTCTTCTGCTTATCTAGATAGAGAGAGCAGCTTCCCCAGAAGTCATTCTTTATTTTCCCTGACAATTCCCACATAAATTGCGCAGAGCTCAGAAGTGAAAAATATTTTCCTAGCAGCCACCTCTGCACACCCAGAGGCAAACTGGGGGGTTCTTGTTCCTTGCACAGCCCCTATCCATGGAGCTGTTCTTTGGACCTGAGGCAGCTCTTCGGGCTCCCCATGCTCCAGATGGGCACAGGGAAGCAGCTGGGTTGGCTCTGGTGGGGTTTGCACAGGTGGAGAGGATTAAATCTGGGTAAACACACTGCTGCTGTTGCAGCAGGAGGAGCCAGGTTTACTCCGTGTTGGCTGTATTTACCCTTCCAGACTCACGGCGTTTAAGTTTCCGGAGCTGGGGCGGGCACAATAGTTGCTGCTGGTGCCTGTAGGTGCAGTGAGGCAAAACGAGTGTATCTGCGGGGGGAAGCGGCTGTTTCTGCGGAGGCGCGGGCAGGGCAGGGCAGTCCGTGTGTCTTGCCCGACGGGCTGCACGGCGGTGCCCACCCCGGCGCGGCTGTCCCCGCTGGCCTCCTCGCGCCGCTCGCCGCCGGGCGCGCTCGCTGCACCTTCCCTCCCAGAGCCGCGCTGCAACGTGCTATTATGTCCCGCGCTGGAACAAACAGGCCCATTACGGTCTAAAATTAGGACACTTTTCCTTCCCTTCCACCTTTTGCAGGGGTGATAAACTGCTTGGAGAGAGACTGCTCAAGTTCAGGGTTTCTGTTTATGTATTGACCAGGTCTGCTTTTAGTGTCCTTTGAAGCTGGAGAGGAGAGGCCTGACTAGTCCTTTCCTTACTGCTATGTTTAGGGCATAGCCTAAATGTGGCTATACTATATGTGGCTATGACAAGGCTGGCACACACAGACACTCTGTGGACAGAAGTTGTTCCGTGGATGAACCCAAATACTTTTCTTTCTTTCTTTCTTTAGCTAGATAGGAGAATGTGTTATCTGAGGCTATAAATCGGATGTGATCTCTTTCCATACTGACTGTATATGTACAGCAAAGAGTGTAACATTATGCAACGTGATCGTAATATAGATACTGAACTAAAACCAACGCTATTCACGACTCGCTTGATTCAAAAAGCACCAGAAAGCTTCCTTTGACTTTAAAGGTTTCCAGTTAGGTCCAATATGAGGCATCAGAGCCCCCAATAATTTTTCTGTAGGTGCAATTAACAGTTTGCTTATGCAAATGCTAAGTGTTTCCTGAGAAGCAGAAGTGAATGTTTGCATTTTGTAATGCTCACCTGCTCTTCTGCATCTTTAAATATTTGACTTTATTATGACAACACGCTGTGGAGTAGATGAGAAAAGGCAGGAGATTAAATAAAGGAAGAAATGAGCGGGGATGAAAGAGAGAAACAGTGGAGGAAGAAGTCAAGAAGCAGAATGAAAAAGGAAGACGATAGAAAGAGAAGGGTGAGAGGGAAGAGAAACAATATACTAAGGGCTCAAAATAAACTTGATTTATGTATTGGTAAATTGCAAATGAAGGTCATGAAAGCAGAAGAACCAAAAGATTAGCACAAAGACAGCAGCTCCAGCTCTGATGTACAGCTTTCCAGGTACTTATGCCACAGTGCGTGCTGAGAAGAGGGAGGGGAGATTCATTCCCTGTAGGTGGTTTCAGTATATCCCCGTTTCTTTCCCTTCAGTTCCCCTTGCCCTGCCCCCAGGCTGCTGCCCAGCTCTGTCAGTCCCCGCAGCATTCGATACGTGTGCGATGGCGTGCTTGGTCACCCGGCGCGTGGGTCGCCGCCGCCGTGTGCTCTGTGCAGGCTTCCTGCTGCGTCCCGGGCAGCGAGGTCATAAAGCTAAATGACTGTACGTGTACATGGTGTGGAAGTTGTGACTGGCATGGCCATTTTCTATGGGTGCCACAAGGCACACGGGCCTGCCAGGGACATTCCGCCTGCTCGCTAGGAATGAGAATGCTGAGGGGGCCCCATGTTCTGCGTCAGAAGGGGGCCTTGCTGCAAAGAGTTTCTTGCAGCGTATTTGAATGAATCTGACTGCAAAGAGGTTTTTTTACTGTGTTAGTTTAGCGAGTTGTTTAGGGATCTGGGGCAAACCAGTAAAACAGGCTGAGGAATCCGTGTGGTAGTTGCCAATCTGGGTTGCTGCCCTTTCCAGAAGTAAACAGCTAGGAGCCATTGTGCATCCTCCCAGCAGGACACGGGCTCTAAATTACGGCTGGGAACAAAAGGGTGATGGGAGAAGAACCGGGTGCCCAGCTTCCCAAGGAGCGCGTTGTCTCCCGGCCACAGGAGCAGCCTTTCTGGCTCGAGGCACTTCGTAGGGTTTCCCGTCAGCAATTGGAGCCCGTGGAAAAGTGCACAGGACAGGATTTGCCCCACTGCGGCACTTATGAACGTTTCCATTGCAAAATCTGGTGTCAGGGTTGATCATGAAAATCAAATCCGGTCTGAACTATAGCAAGCAAGATTGTAGTCTGGGGACATAGTCTGTGGACACAGGAGAAAATCTGATTAAAAATACTGTATCTTATTGTGATTACAGTTCTGTGCCTATAAAATCTTCCTCCTTCCCTGAAACTGTCATAGAGTCAGGCTCGCAGACCAGCTGCAGTCTACACAGAACGCACGTTGTAGCTGTCAGCAGTGCCTAAGGAAACATGTGCTTTGTATTTTCACTGAGATTATGTTCTGCAACTCTGCGTAAAGGACTTGAAATTTTAAAAGATGATGTTCTGAGAAGGACTTTTTTATTATATTAGTTACATTTCTACTGAAAGGGGTTTTTTTAAAAAAAAGCAACTAGTAATCACATTTCACCAAGTTGTTTTTGGAGATGGAGTTTAAAAAAAAAAGGCAGTTTTGACCATGACAGAATTCCACTTTTCCCCCCCTAAGCACTGATTACATTTGATAATGAAACCATTAACTGTTGATGTATTTATCCTAGCTTTAGGTGCATTCATTTGTCTGTACCTATAGTAAAATCCACACAGGCACACACTGCAGAGAGACTCTGCAGTACTGAAGTCAGGAGAATCCTCACTTTTGACTCAGCTAGTCAGAAATTCATCCTCTAAGGGAATCCCAGCAAAAATATCTTTCTATATTGCTGTAAGCCACCTAAGTTTCTTTACTAGGGCTCCAACACGTGCACTCCCTAATAGGATTTTTATCAAAATTAATTGGTGCTGGCTAGAGTTCACATATGTGATAAAATCACAGATGAGATATTTTGGTGCTGCTGTACTAACATGACACCATCATAGATTCTGTATCTGCTGTATCAGAAGCTTCATGAAAAATCATTGTAAAAATGATGCTTTTTTAACATTCTAGTTGTATTATTACATTATATTAAGAAAATCAAATTCTTTTAGTTTCATCTGTTAGTTTATTGCTATTGCCAAGGCAGTAACCAAATTCCCAAAACTTTAACATTTAACTCTACTAGCTGCCTCAATAACCATGGGAGCAAATCCACAATGGGAATGAACCAGCGGGCTCCACTTAAAGTGAGGCTCTGTTGTATTTTCTTTGCTAGAGACTTACTTTAGGATGTGTTTCATAGACACCCACATGCACATACATAGACTTTTCATAGACACACACACATGCACATACAATCATGGTACCCCCTTCCACAGCTGTATGCATCTTTTGACTACATTTTCTAGGTGGCACCAGGCACAACCCCAAGGCGGTCTACCTCAGGCCGTCATATTTTAGGGAAGAAATTCTGTGTTTGGGTGGGAAAGAAGGAAATACTTTTGTGTCAGCTTTGTTTACTTACTTTTTTTAAAGGCGTTTCTTCAAAGTGCTCGAGAGGTGGGAATGTTACTCTGTGTCCTCGGCTGCCGAGGCCCATGAAATGGGCAAGCTTACATGCTCTATACGTGCGATTCATTACCTGGGTCTGTGGCTTACCGCACAAAGGGGCATGCTAGGAGGGGTTGCCTTTCTTGTGCACCTCTGTCTCTTGCTTAGGCACTGACCCATCCGTGCGTCTCCTCCAAAGAGGCCTCCTGTCTGTGCAGCTCTCTAAGACAGTGAACAATAGAAATATTTTCCAATGCGTCTCCACCCCAGTGTGGAATCCCCCCCCAAATAGAAGTGGTGAAATGTTCATGATGCACATTAAATATTATTCAGTATTGAGAAAACAACCTGTTCATAATCTGGTGCCTTAGGGGCTATAATATGGGAGCTTTGGACCATACAGTGAATAGGAATTTCCACTCCTGGTGAAGTTAGACTTTTGCCTCTGTAACACTTGCTTCCCTCCTTGAAATGGTCGATATTCTCCACTTACCTATGTCAAAGAAAATAGTCTTCTGTTTAATTCTGAATACAGGATTTTATGTTCCTCATGTTTTGTTTGTCCATCAAAAAAGTCATAATCCAAGTTATCTAGGTTTTAATTAAATATTCCATTCTTTTGTTTCTTACATGTGAGTGAATTTTAGAAGTAATTTAGCACCTGAAGAAAATGATATGCTTCGTAAGCTCACAATGGGTCTTAACTGCGCACCAGCTTTTTAAAGTCTAGCCTCTAGGCTTTATTCATATACTTCTACACCCAAAAAGCTATGCTCTAAAAGTGCAGGAACACACTGAACTATTTCTTTTGCTGTACTATAAACAGCAAGTCATATATATAGATCTTTTTTTTTCCCTTTGCTCTTAAAGCCCTTTGTTTCAAAAGAAAAGCTAACATATTCACCAAATAAAACAGGTTTAATCTGTGTAGTCAAAGTTTTAAGCTTCTTAATAAAAAGATCCTCTGTGTTTTAAGGAAAGACTTTTTACTTTAACCTTGTCCCATCAGATATCCTAACCTGTAGGAAAAGCCTGTTGGAACCTGTTGCTAGAAATGTGGCTGACTGAGGAAAGGATAACCAGCCCTCTTAAAGACAGAAGTTAAGGAAGAGCCAAAGTCCTGAAATCTCCATTGTGCAGAGTTCTTGTGGTTGGGAGAACCTGTCAGTACTTTTCCCTTGTTTGTGTTTAAAAGAGATTAAAAATTAATGAAAAGAGTCTCTAGCGGGGGAGGCCCGACGCGGTGGTAACGTGATAGAGCGCCACGCGCTGCCTGCCCAAGGTGATCCCTGGCCCACCCCTAATGCCGCCTCAGCCAGGCCACTGCCCTAATTCCAGGGCTCAGGAGAGGGGCTGGGTGATGAGCAATCCCTCGGGCACACGGCCTGTCTGCCTTTCCCT
Source organism: Eudromia elegans (assembly GCA_003342815.1). Taxonomy (NCBI): domain Eukaryota; kingdom Metazoa; phylum Chordata; class Aves; order Tinamiformes; family Tinamidae; genus Eudromia; species Eudromia elegans. The sequence goes on from PTEX01000064.1 coordinate 3,497,055, forward strand.
GCCCTGCACGGCTCTGAGGCTCTCACCAGGGGTTGACCTGGCATCTTCTGCTGGCTCCAGACTCACACGGAGCCTGCGAACACGTGGCCCTCGGGAGCTTGTCTGAACGTACCCTGTTGTATCTTCTCCTGCTCCTTCATTTGGGGAATTAGTGAAACACAGTGGGAGTTTTTATTCCTATAAATACAAGCAACCAGAAACCCCAGTTGCCCCAGTATCACTGCTGGAACTGGCATTCGCTGCTGCTTTCCCTGGAGCAGCCTGCACAGAGAAGTTGAGGGCTGAATGAACTGCGGAGAGTGAGCTGCCTTGACTTGCCTACCCCTGGATCTGAGAAGGAGAAATAAAAGAGAAATGCTAGAAAGATTCATTGCAGAGTAAACTTTTGCTTGCCCTAAATTATACTGAAAAAGCAAGAAATAGAGGTATGGGATTAAATAAGTAAAATATTTTGGGGAAGCCCTCAGGCGCTCGCAGACGCTTTGCCAGGGTTCAGAACCCGGGGCACTTTCTGTTTGCCTGTTTCGCAGGGCTAAGGAGACTTTGAAACGTGGGCGCGGGAGCTGACCCGAAAGGCTCAGCAGGACCAAGGCCCCAACGCAGGGGAGGTTACGCGGATTTTCCTGCGAGCGCTTTGGACGTGACGCTAGCGCGAGGGGAAGAGGCTCGGCGCCTCTTTAAAGCTCGCTTGTGGCTGCGCCTCCGCGCCAGTAGCAGCCTCCCCCTCCTTTCTTCCTCCACCGCGCAGTCACTTTTGTTGCAATATGGGTGTGACTTTTGATGGAGCTTCCCCCTCCCAGTTATGTCATTACTTCAGTTCCTTTGAATCAGAATAAAAAGTGCAGCAAACTTCAGGCTCATTGACTGCAGGCTTCACAGGCGCCGCCGCTCCTCGCTGCATCTTGCAAGGATCTCTGTTTTTTGCAAAAACAATTCTGAGACAAAAATGGCCAAGTTCTTCTGGGCAACTTTTGGATTATGTTTGCTGAAGCTTTGTCTAACAGACACACGTAAGTTTTGTATGAATTAATACTCTTCTGATTGCTTATAAGCTTGTGCCTCGTACAGCAGCTATTCAGCCAGACAGCGAACGGCTTCCTCGCGTCTATCCTGGTACAGTCTTATTGCTGGTTCAGAGTCGTCAGAGATGCTTTAGAACTACGATCTCGGCTGTACAATCAAGCCAAGCTGTGAACTGCCTGTAAAGGGCAATTCCAGATCTATAAAATGTGGATTGTGCATCATTAAAGCTAAGCTTAAGCTAAGAACAGCAGTGCATTAGGGAATTTAGAACAGCTCTGGTAAAGCTCAGTTCCGCGATGCGAGTGCTGTTGTATGCACAGTTTGCTCTCCTGGCTCTGTTTTAGAGAGCAGAGCAAAGGGAGGGCTCCCCCCTCGCTCCCGCGTACAGTAACTGTATTCTTGGGCTCACATGGGCTGAACTAGCAGCTAATACATACCAGGTTTGGATACAGGCACGCTGAGCAGAAACAAAACTGCTGTGATCCATGACTGAAATGTGGAGAGCTTTTGTGCCAGGCATGCCTCCTTCCGACATGCTCAAGTTTTGAGAGGGCTGACTGCTAATACTTTGGACCCAAGGGTTTAGAAGCAGCGACAGGATCCTGCTGTTCATCAACGAGCTTTCTGCAGTTCAGTTATCGACTTCAAATGTTTGTGTTTGAAAATGAAGGGTGGTAACGGCGGGCGGGAAATAAAACCCGCGTGTCCAAAATGCCCCGGCGTTCCAGCAGCGTGACATGGTGCAGGCTGAGCAGGGCTGGGGGAAATAGCGCCGCTTTTAGAAACCCGCGCTGTGGCAGCAGCTGCCTCGCGGCGCTTTGTGGCCGTGGGTAACCGTTATCCTTGCACGTTATTTTTCCACTCGCGGTTCCAGGAGTCGACCGGAATACATTTTTCATTGCTGTTCTCACCCAGGGCTCTGTGCGTGTGTAGGATAGACGCAGAGGGGCTAGCAGGCACAGCAGCGAGTACGTGTGTGCCGGTGCCGGTCGCGCGGAGCTGGGAATGGGTGTGTTGGGAGGAGCACGTCTGTGCTCCCGCTTCCCTGCGGAATGGGCTCCCCGTGGTGCCCGAGGGCTCCTGCTAGAAGCAGCTCTGTGGGTAAGGAGACAGGGAGGGGGGACTGCAGGCACATAAACTATGTATGAGATACGTTAGAAACTTTGAGCTAGTCTGTGTCCTGCGTGAGCTTTGTAACCGTTTGCTTACCACTCGCTTAACTTTTTTTTTAAGTTGTAAGAAGTGTCCCCCCAAAAAAGCAGGGTCTACTCTGGGATAATACGTTTGTGCAGTAAGACATAAAAGAGAACCCCATAATCTAGTCCTCCCCACAGTTACAAAAACACAGCAAGCTTATGCCCCACAGGGAAATTTCTTAAATGGCTTAGCAAGGTATTAGATTAGAGCTACAATATATTTTAGTTGGTATGTGGTGCATTCCAGTGTGACTTTGTAGTCAGGAATGACTTCAAAACAGGGGCTGATGGCGGTTTTATTTTCTTCCTTAAATGAATAAGTTCACTGTGCGTGGCAGCACACTGACCATTTCTTGTGGAACATACATTCCTTGAAGAGCAAAATTCAGATCTGTTCATGGATATTGATCATTTTGTAACAGAATTTGGCAAAATCAGAAGGTTCTGGATTTATTTTTAATGTGATTTCTAGGTCTGGTCCTTCCTCTAGTAAGCTGCTCAAAAAAAATGATTAATTTAGACTGCCCTGAATCCTGTGCTGGTGTGACCACACTGATACCTGAGTGAGGGATGCCCACGGTATTGACATAAGTTTTGGTGCTTAAGGTTTCCGGACCACATTTCAGAGTCTAGGAAAAGATAGATGATGACATTATACTTAATGGGGATTCTGGGGGAGATTTTGCCCAGGGCATTATGTATTTGTAAAATACTCCTTTCAAAGTTTTCCTCGATTAACAAAAAGCGGCTTTAAGAATTTTGTCCCCAAACTGGAAGTTTTAACTGGAAGTTAAAGAAAGACCTAGAGGAAAAGGTAAAATGAAATAAGTAAATAAATAAATAAAAGAAGAAAGTTTAAAAAAAGGGGGGAGAATGTGACAACCACAAGGTATTAGCTGTGATGAAGGCCGCTGTAGCTATCAGTCAGTCACAGAAGAGGGGACTTTTGTGACTTTCAGCTTATATATCTGTCATGTAAATTTGTAAATAAAGCAGCTTGAAGAAGCTCTTTGTGCTAGTTTATTTTCACATAGTCCTCACGGTGTGTATTTTGGCTATTTTCCCACAGCTTTAGAGCAAGTAGACTTTATTAGAGTTCAGTTGAGCTGCCGTCATTGTTCAATGGCAAGGTTATATATCTGCCCTTGGGCCGCTCGCCCAGACCGAGCCAACAAGTCGTGGCAGGGGATGACAGTCTTTGGAGAAACGTTTCCTGCCTCTTTGGCCACTGGTGCTCCCCACGGAGCAGCAGCATTACCTTGCAAGGTGGAAGGCCTCCGAGGGAGGCCAGGTGAGGAAAGGCAGCATCCGAGATGTGAAGAAAAACGTTTTAAACCAAATGCTTTTAAACCCGCTGGTAGTCCTAGTCAAGATTAAATGAAATGTTCCCTTGTACTGCATGTGTCTCCTTCCAGAACTGTTCCCATGAGTGTTACRGGCCAGGAATGGGAGGCAGCATTGGAGCTGCACTTGTTTAACTACCACTTATACATGCACTCGGTTCTGCCACAGCAAGAACCTGCAGGAAGGATACGGTGACCCGAGATGATGGTAGACAAGTATAYGCTACGAATGGAGGAAGGAATAAAAGGAGGTATCAGCAGTCAAGTTAATACAGTAGAGCCTATAGATATGTGAGAAGTGATGGGGAAAAAAAACATTGTGAGAGTGTAGTGAACATGCTGGAGGAAAAAGAATAGGTGAACCCTGTGGGATATGGGTGGATTGAAAAGCGGAAGGCAAACAGCACGCTGTGGCAATGCTGTCACCGGAAAGGAGATGGCGTTCGGYGAGAGCGGCTAGACGGTGGCGGTAGTTGGGTTTGGAAACAGGTTGCTAAGAGATGTTGTTTTTATTAGATAAACACCTTTAGCAGGCAGCTTGGGTATTGCTGTTTGGGCTGCTGGGTAACAAGAGGGAGTAGAAGACCTCTGGAAACTGCTTTTTCTTTGGGAACTGCTTTTTCTTTGATCAAAGTGTAATTTTGGTTTCGAGTATAGTTAACTGGTGGTGGAATACACTACAGAGAACCTGGGAAAAAGAGATGTAGTGGTTCCTAAACCGTGATATAGGAAGAAGAGATGATACCTTAGCCCAAGAATTTGAAAGTTCTTGGGATTTGTAGAGATGCTCTAACAAGGCTTCTCCGTTTGCTTTCTCTTCTCTCTGCTTGCATTTATATTCTGGTACTAAGCTTTGGAAAATGCRGCAAAGATAGGAGAAGACCATTCACAGCTTCATAACATATATACATTCCTTTTTTGTAAAAACATAAGAGTTTTTAAAGAAGTGATCGTAAATGAGAGACCTAGAAAAGGTGTTCCACTAAAGTTTCCTCTGAAATCACTCTTCTTTAGACCAAAACTAAACATACACCATTACCTGTGAATTGTCATTTTGCAAAGAAGATAATTATGAAAAAACAGAACCAATTGCACCCATCTTAATGGCTTTAAAAATAATACAACATCACACTAGCCTAATTCATGGTGTTCAAAACTCATAATATCTTAGCATTAGCTGGTAGCGTAGAGCATGCATTAATCAAATTTCACTTGTCAGCACTAAATTGAATTATTAGACTACATGTCTAGTTTAAGCTTCCAATTTCAGGTTAGCAAAGGGAGGGAAGTGAGGCAGACGTTGAGGAGTTTGTCATCAGCGTCTCTCTACTAACTGTGCCATGGCTGATACTGAGTAAAACTCAGATCTTCAGCCCACTCGTTTATTTTTACTTTTACCTGCAAGGGATTTTTCTGTGATAAATCTTGTGGTTTGGATCATTTTGCATAGATTATCAACAACCGATATTCACAGCTAGCCATGTTGCAGCCTGGGCCAGCTGTTCCAGCACAGTATCTGTTGCTCCCAGGAGGTGAAAACCATTTCAAAGCCTGGCTTACAGACACTGCAGTTATCAGTGACCGGTATGGCTGCTCTTAATACCCTTGGCAGAGCAGATTGTGTCAGCTCTCAGCGTTTATCTGCTTCCTACCCGTCAAATCACAGGCCTCTTTGCAGAGACATCAGCAGTAGTATCAGTAGCAGCTGGCGGTGATTTTTTTCCATGCTGCTGCTGCTGGAGCTGACCCCACCCAAGGCAAGAAGGAGAAGTTCAGCGTATGAATGAATTTGCAGACAGGAACGTGAAGCAGCACATGACACAGAGAGGGGGTTTCCTCGGAGGAGCTTTCCAGCCAGCCCCAAGGTTCAGCTAATTGCAATTTAAAGTTCAAACTGCCGTGGCTGTTTCCTGGCTGGTGAAGCCTGCAGTCCTTTCTGGAGTCTGTGCATGCAATTAAGAATGTAATTGAGCTCTCTTTTGTACACACTGGCTTTGGGACTTTCCAGTTCCTCTACGTGACAACGCCAACTGTATTTTCTAACGCAGTAATTTTATTTTTGGGCAATAAGCTTCAACCCCCATGTCACAAGCAGAAAACAAGATGGAACAAAGTTGAGGTGTAGTCTGTAATTTTAACGATTGCACGCATGGGAACTCAAGGAACCACACAAATTTGGAGAATCACAGGGAAGACCCGAGTTTTACTTACATTTACAATTGGAAAAATACAGTACTTTCTTTTTCTTTCCTCCTAGTGTGACTGAACTACACTCAGTAGTTGGAAGCTCTGAGACGCTGAGTTATGTCTGTGAAAAAAAAAATATATATAATATATATATATCAGACATGCAGCAGCTGTGGTAAGGCTTCCGTCTCTGTTTCTGCTAGTGATACTGGTCCTAAAGCAACATGAGATGGTTGTAAAAGAGGTTGACAGCTGAGTAGGAAATGGGTACTAACGGCAGGGATCCCCAGAGTGTCGGCCCGTGTAAATGCCCGTGCCAGAGCGTGGAGCAGGGAAGGGCGCCGGCGACACGGGCTCGGCTCACTCGGGGCGTCTCGCTTGCCGTGGGCCGGGGCAGCCTGCGGCAGAACAGGTTCTCGGCGGTGCGTTGCCCTAGGGGGCTCTTTTATTGTTGCTCCTGCTGCCAGGTGGGTGTCTGCAGAGCTGCAGGGAGTGGCGCGTGTGGGCAGAGGTGATGAGCAGCGTTCCTCTCGCAGCGCTCCCATGCAGACGTGCGGCGGGGGCTCCGCGCGGGCTGCAGGCACCGCGCTGCTGCCCCGGCTGAGGAGGCAACCCCGGGGCCGCCAGCCTGGCGTCCGTCACTGCCGGGATGGGCTGTCAGCTTGGGCTGGTGTCCTGCTTGCCGTCGACAGCAACGGGATGTTTGATATTTTCAGAGAGCGCGCAGAGCTCGCATGCCCACTCAAAACACAGTCCAAGTGAGTTTGCACCTGCACCTTTTGTAGCATGTAGCTGTAGTCATTGAACAGTGCCTGAAGAGCTGCTCTGATGCTAATGAGCAGTATTTACCTATCCTTCATCTGCCAATGTGTATCTTATGGACTGATAAGAATCGATATCCCTATCCTGGAGTGAGGAGATGAAGGAAGTGGCAGAGTAAGTCCGAACTAAAGCTGGAGGCAGCCAGATCTTCCAGAGTCTGTCCTCATGCTCCGGGGGAAGCCTCTATGTGAGCAGTACAACGGGTTAGCTGGGCAGGTTATGGGAAAGTATTTTCTGCCAGTTATTAATGAATCATGTTTCTTTATAATGAAGACACCGAGGGTGAGGCTTGAATTAATCTCCAGATTTTGCTTTCACTAAGTTCCCTATTCTTCTTCCTCCTGCTTGGTTGGATGTGCTCTATTAATTTGCATAATCCTTTCCCTTTTCCGTCATTTACCTAGCCATGCAAGTGTAGAAAAAAGCTGCATCTGCTAATGAGTCTTTGGATTTATAAATGCACTTTATCATCCGCTGCTGCTAAATATTGCTTATGCCCAAATTTGACACATGGAAACACTTTGTAGAAAATAATGTATATTCTGCTGAAATCAAAGTATTCAGTATCAGTCTTATAAAAACAGATTCATTTTTTTTTTCCTTAGTCCCTCTGGCAATTCCATTTTGTTTCACTGTGTGATGATATCTACAAAAATGCTGAAGATTGGCAGCTGTTTTCCATTCAGTAGAGCTTGGTTCCTGCTAGGCAACTGTGCATGCAAAGTATGATTTTCTGCAGAAGTTCTTGTTCAGGACTGATCTTTTTTTGTGATTAGGGAAAATATTTTGCAAACGAGAACTGACCAGCATGCTTACTGCCACTGTGATACTGAACGCTTCTTTCGATTCAGGAGCATTTAAAATGAATCTTATAATCAGCTGTGGACTGATGTATTCATATTAGCCAGGTTTCTTTCCTGATTTAAGCGAGACTTCTAGTGATAATCAATGTTTATCTACTTGAGATCAGCAGCGTTTGGAGATATTTGTACAGAAAGGTTTGATACCTAGGGAAAACTCAGTGCTGAGACATGTAAAACGACTTGCTCAAGGTGACCCAATGGACTGGAGGAACCCAGAATAGAAGGAGGGTCTCTGGCCATCCTTTACAGCTCGAAAGTCCAGAGAAGTTTCAGGTTGTCACCACGCAGCAGCTCTGTGTATCCAGCTGGCAGCCAGGTGCATATATTAAATGTCTACAACTTCTCTTGAACAGCTTTGTGATTCTTCATTACTGATTGATCAATGCTAAAAAGAGTTTGGTACAATGACTTTATTAAAAAGTTGTTGCTTTTTTTCCTTCTCTTCCACCTTTTTTTTCCCATTAGTCCATGTCCATCTCTCTGCAGCCTGTGACTGAAGCATTTGGTAGCCTCAGTCAGTGTCCCTGATAGACAGTTAAATCCAGTGTATGCCCTGAAGATTTTACGCAGCACTTTAGTCACCTGTAAGCAAAATGAAATATAGACACCAAGTTTTTTCCTAAGGGCCAGGCCTCAGAGGAAACTAGAAAGACAGGAAGAGTCTCCTGTTTATGTTTTTGTGATTTTCTTTTGATTTCAGCCTCCTGTGCTGACAAGTCTGACTTGCTGCCATTGTCTTCAACATTACACCAATAGGGCAGGGACAGTGACTTCAAAAGAGTAGCTCTGATAAAAAATAGCACCTTCTACTGCAGTAACAAGTGTCATTTTGCATTCTTGGGTGGAGCAAAAGCATAAAGATCCTTTAGCACAGAAAACACAAATGTTTTGCTTGAAATTTCAAATTGAGCTACCAAACTCAACCTATATTTTTGTGAGAGTATAATGCACCCATTTTATAGCCTACAGAGAATAAATACATCTTCCAAAAGTTCAAGCTGGGCAAAATGCAGTGTTCCCACCTCAATATATCCTTTAGCACCTTTAGCGTTTTGACGGGATGTCAACAGCGATGCCTGAGATACACTCCTTCCAGCCGTCATCTGCTGGATCTTCGTGGCATCACAGAAGACAGACTTAGGTTCCTGAAAAAGAATTTAAAGTCTTAGGCTTTGCCAGTGAAATAGGTCATACTCTGATGGATTTTGTTCTTTGTAGTAATTCTTTTTCTGGCATTACATGAGGTTTGTGTGCTACAATATTTAGTCTGGAAGAGGTAACCGAGAAGTCAGTGATTTCACTGTGATTTCACAGAGTAAACAGAGGAAAACAAAGGCCAAGTGGAGGAAGTAAGTCACCCAGCAAGTTAGACACTGGACAGTTAGACAGTTGGAAAATGTTATAACGGTTAGAGCATTTTCTCCTAAGACCCAGTCTGGTGCTCCATCAACAAGGTCAGCGCCTCYTGTGCTTGAATTTCAGAGTAAATCTATGATTTCATTGAGAGCTATTTCTGCTGAAATAAGGATTGTTATTAATCATGAGAAAATAGTCTTTCTGCAAGCATTCTTCTCCTGGTGCATAAGTGAAGAGCAGTTTAGAGGATCAAGGTCTTCTCTAGGATGCTGGTCCCTTGAAAACCCGGGTTAGCCCAGGGTCCCAGAAACTCCTCAGTCCCTAGCTGTTAAGAAATCTGCCATTGAACCTGGCTGTGCAACACTTACTTCAGTTGGGCAATCTGTGTGAGAAAATACTCTTGCCYGTGCTTCTCTATGAGCGACAGCTCAATGTTTCCTTAATTTTTGAAACACCTATGCAACCCAATGTTTGCAGGCCAGTGCTGAATTTATTAACAGTACCAGTCAGATACTTTACCTAACTTTATTACTCATGCTTTGATTGCTCAGGTCCTATCATTTTATCAACAGAACCAGTCACAATCATATTACTGTTGACTCACAGGAAATTCAGGCACAGCAACTGCAGGGCAGCACATTAGCATCTTTTTTTTTTTTTTTCCCCCACCAAGAAAACCCTCATGTGGTACAAATAAATCCATAAACAGTGATAACCATAGCAACACTTTCATGTCCTAATATGAGCCTGTCATTGTTTGTTTGTCCCCCCAGTTAGGTATCTGGAGGTGATCACTAGGTGCTCAGTGTGCCCCCTCCTTTCAGAACGTACAGATTGAAGAGTCAGGTGAACAAGCCAGTTTCCAGGCATTGATATGTAAGGTGTGTCTGAGACACTTTGGGACTGGTCTGGGAGGAGCAGTGGGATCTATTTACGATGCCAGGTTGCAGATCCCGTGGGGGAGGTTTCGTTCTGCATCGGCTGCCTCTGCAGTTCCTGAGGGGATCGCTGCTTTCTGTAAAGAACTTCCCCTTTTGCTTTTTGCAAGAACGTCATCGTGTCACTTCTGTATTCAGAGTCTTTTGCTGCTTTCCTTTCCAGCTCTGATGTAAGCTTCCTGGTCTCAGTCCATCCTTTGTAGTGTATGTAGGACACTGATCCCATCAGGTGGTAATACCTGGTCACATGAGGTCACTTGTTTTGACTGCTGTATTTTCTGGTACCTTCAATGAATTTTGCTTCAGGAATGTAAGCAGTTTTTATTGGGAAAAAAATTATTCTGACATGTTATCAATAAGAAATCACTATTTTTCTAGGAATTACTCTTTATGGTGGTGGCTCGTGCCTGATTTGCTGCTTGATTTGGCTCTTTTTAACTGTGATCAGATTTCAAAGTGCTTTCTGGTGTCAAAAAGCACACATTAACTGAACTGAGACCTGTTAYTTTATCTGGTCACTTATCATTCCATCACTAGTTTAATTCTGGATCTTTGCAAAAGGATCAGCTATATCTCACTCAAATAAAAGATTATTGGGATAACAAACATCACAGCGAAATCATTTGACTCTGCAGTGATTCCAGCCCTTCCATGAGATAACAGTGCCTCACCGTTTGTGGGTGGTTGTATTGAAGCAATAGTGCATTGCCCTTGTGTGTCTTCAGTCTCTTTTGGGAATGTACCCGTGCCATGGTGTTTCCTGGGTTATTATGGAAAAGGGCAAACTGGTATCAGCCCACTTGCCACCCTGAAAATGCAGTAGCTCGTATATGGAGCTCGATACATGACTCTTTTTTTTCTCTGGGATCTTGCATTATTATCTGGGAATTAAGCTTTGCTGGGGCCTCAAACCGTTTTCATGATCTGTTCCCAGAGAATGCTCTCTTGCTTCCAAGACTGTTTCTTTTCTTTCTCTCTCATATTCAGCATTTCTGATCTCTTCAAGTCATGCCATTTTGAAGGCCCTGTGAATAGCAGTAACTTTAGCAGAACTTTATTCAAAGTCCCCTAATGTCAGCAGGGCAAGGTTTCCGTGTATCGTTACAAAGCCAGTGAGCTGCGTTTTCTGACAAATCGAGGCCCCAGTTTTCATTCATGATCCAGTTATCATTCAGCATATTCAACTAATATCTACATGCCTCCATGACATATTTGGGATAGTCCTTGCCATTAGAAGCCACTGTGTAAGGTCAGACTGTCGTAAACAGCCTATGAGTAACAGGCTGTCAACAACTGCAAGTCTGTGATCCAGTAAGAAACCAATAATAACAAACCACCATGCACAGTGGTTTATATAGCCAGTCCATTGGCAATAAGAAACTACATGAAAATGATATGGTACATTCAAGAAAATGATTAGAAGTGAATCAGTCAACAGATGTGGCAGCCTTGATTATCCTACTTTAAGAAAACACATGAATAAAGAATAGTATACAGAAAAAATAGATGAGAAGGAAGGCTTCTTAAGTGCTTTTTTAAAGCTATTAAGAAGTGAAACACTGAGGAAGGAATATTTCAATGCCTTCCTTCTCTCTCTCTCTCTCTCTCTCTCTCTCTCTCTCTCTTTCTCTTTTTTTTTTTCCTAGTTGGATTATGTAGATAGTTGGCCAAACTAATCCAATATTTATTTTTTAAGACTGTGCATGTTCTGCTGAATACCAACATCAGTCATTTTGCCTATTCTGTAGGTTTGGGAAACTCAGATGATGCTATAACTTAATCTGCCTTTTTTTATGTGAAAATAAAAAATATTTAAAATACAGTTTTACCCATATTTAAAACTGCTAAGTCATAAATATAAGAGGATTTTAGACTTAGATACACCCGAACTTCCCAAAAATCCTGATAATCCAAATTGTCTGCTTAAGTCCAACTCATGCAAATTTACATCTATATTTTCAATCTGAGAAATCCTGCTGAATTTAGTATTAATCATTAAGTCTTGCCTTAAATTAGAGATTTTTGTTCTGCAGTTTGATGCCTCAGCTGTTTTTTTGCCATATACAATGGACTGACAGACAGTGTTTGAATGAATGTACATCTAAGAACYGTGTTCCTGAAGATATAGAGCTAACATTCATCCTGGGTGTTCTTTTTTTTTTTCTTAAGTTTAGGGGTTTTTTTACCAAGAAATCATTTTTTTTTTCTATGTCATCTGAAAAATTGTTTCAAATAGCACCTTATGCTGTCGGTTAGAATTCAAAATCTGTCATTTAATTGGACACRGTGGCTTTATGTCTGTTTTTTATTTGAGTTTAATCAGGTTTCCCACAACCTCACAAAGCTAGAGCCTCAGTGCAAAAGTTACCAGAGGACAATGAAATAACAATATATATATAACTCTCATATATAACAATATAAGAGTCTTTTGTTCTTATAACTTTTTTAGAAGTAGCTCTTAAATTGCTTTTATTAAGGAGATTAGCTGTAAACTGAGTTAAAGAGRTGGATCTTGTCCAGGTTATATCAGCGGGTCAGTAAGAGAGCAGGGAGCCTGCTGAGCAACACCGCCTCGCCTGCTTTCATCCCAGACGATTAAATAATTTGCTTCCCGAGTCCATCAGTGAAGATCAGATGCCCGCTGTTCACCACCTTTAGCTTCATGTGCATTCCTTCACCGGGACTGCATGGAACTGATCCCAAAGGATTCTCGTCGCAATCCCCATTAGTCGGTTAGCCGGTCCAGGGGTGAGACAACTCATCACACAGCCTGGAGCTTTCCGGGTATGGACGGTGAGGATTGTGTTGCCATCATYTCTGGGGGGCCAAGCCAACAACTCTGATTCCAAGACTGGGGTTTCACTGCCCACAGTGTTTCCAGCTGTGCCATGTTCTGACGCGGCCTGAAAGCTCCCATCCCTCTTATGGGGGAAACTATTACAGAGAGAATAATATTAATGTCAGCAGTGAGGAAGTTTATTAGAAGTGATGACACTGTATAGGCTCGCTCAGGATGTTTACCAGAGCAATAGTTGCCAAGCAGATGAAGCTTGTGTTTAGGGGATGCATTAGCAGATCTTTTAATTTCCTGCAGCAACTGCTGAGGAATGAAACACACTCCTTTACCCCCTTGCATTTTAGTGACTCTTTGCGTGCTTAATTAAGTGCCCCTCACCCCTTTAATAAAAATAAATGAGTAGTCAGGAGAGCTTCAGGATTGAACCCTAGTAGTTTCCCTGTTAGCAAACACATATAGAAACAATGACTTTGGTGGCCAGTGAACAGATTTGTTAAGAAAAACAGTTTATAACAAAGTTAGCTGCCTGAACTTTGTTCCACATCTCTTTTCTAGGGTGTACTTACAGAAGAAGGGGATGTAGAGAGTCTAAAAATGGCAGAGAAATGTAAGGAATACGTATCATCGTGTGGTGGAGAAAGGATCTCCTCCTACTAGAGTGTGTCTAGCGTTAGAGAGTCCTTGAAAAGCCAGGTGTGCTGAAACTGTTTTCTGTAGCTGTTGTTGTTGATCAGCAATCTTCTTATGGATGCAGTTACAAATTTTCTTTCCCATGCAAGTTTTAAAAGTTTAGAAACATTTTTCTAAGCCAAATTGAAATGAAATCTGAAATATAGAAGCTTTTCACAGGACAATTTTGGACTGTGTCCCTTAAACCCATCTACTTTTGTTGTAAGCCTATAAACATTTTAATTTAACATTTTTTTTTAATACCTCTATATTAGCAGACACTCCTTGCAACATGCAGGTAAGGAAATTAATTAAATTTCAGAACGAAATGCAGTTTCAAACTGAAAAACACAGGTTTTATTTTGTGAAAGTATCCACAAGGAATACTTAGGAACAAAGAAGCTATTCCCGCTGAATATGGAAGCAGGTTTCYTATAAATGACTCTAGCTTTCACAATATGGCGCTAGCCCAATCAAAGTATTTCATCTGACAACTCCCAATAATTTGTAAGTAAAGACTTTCCCTGCATGCCAGTCATTATCTGAAGAGACTTTGTTTATGGAGTAGGTGGCTGATGTCCAGGCTTGCTAAAGCCTCAGCTTTCTGTCGAGAGTGGTGACTCACAGGGCCAGAACATCATCGTTACAGGAAGGGAAAGCAGCACCCAGACGCCCTGAATCACTGCACACCGTGCTCGGTCACGGGGACCGTTCYGTTGAGAGTGGCAGAGGAGTGCAGACTCACAGGCACATGCTTGCTCAACCCTCTTGGAGCCCCTAGAATGGGATTGCTAAATTTTGGTCAGTACGTAGTCATCTCAGTTTAGACTCGGATTTTCCCAGTGTTCCTTCCTTTCCCCATCCAGCCCTGAGGGATTCCCGAATAGGCGTGTTCTAATGATACACGTGTCTACTACTCGGGATTGGGACTAATGAATCATTTTACATAACGGAGCTAACAGCTATCTGGTGGTTTTCGTCACTACTGACCTGGGCTTTAGTCCAACCTCTGACATAAAGGTGGAAGCCTCTGTATCCTATTACAGTTGGCTGAGCTCTGAGTTTCTCTAGTGAATGACTTTACTAATATACTCTAAAGATAAAGAGTGGAATACTCAGGAAAGCGTAACGCCATCCAAATCAGTGTGTATTGCAGCATGTTATGTCAATGATGATTATTTTTTGTCTATTCCGGTTATTGAGATGTGAAAATGGCAGTATTTGTACTGTCTTAGTATTTCTGCTGACAAAAAGCTTTGGCTTTTGAAATGTTTCGATGTTTCGTGAACGTGTGTCACAGAAAGTTTTGCATGCAGAGAGTGTTTCCACTACTCAGGACTGGAATAGGTGTTCTTAGCCATGAAGTCATTTTTCTAAGAGTTCTTGAAAAACAGAAACATCCACTGGAGAGAGTGCGGAACAGATATCCAAGACCTTAAATGTCCAAACCTCAGGAGAAGCTAGGAATCATATGGCCCAATTTCTAGATTTGGCAAGGGTTACCAGAGACCCTTTAAGTAACTTTGGATCTGGTTGCAGAATGTCACTTTTCTCTCGTTCATCGCTAGTATGTTTTAAAATGTATTATAAAGCTAGATATCAGTGCTAAGCCAGGCTTATGAGGAAGCATATTATCCATGTATACCTGTCTGGAGCTTAAAATCTGTTCTACTGTAAGAGCTTTGCTCTAAATTTGTTAACTAGAAGTAAAATCTAAATTATATCAAAGCAAACAGAGAATGAAAAATATCTGCACCTTCAAGACCCTAGTTCTGTTCCTGTTTTCAGGCCTCATTCATCACATCCTGGTTGCCTATCAATCATCTCGAACCGCAAACCAAAAAGGAAAATCCCCACGAGAACAGCACACTGACGCTTCCTGCTTTCCATGCAACGCACAGCGCGGTTTTACCAAGAAGTCTGTCAACAACCTTGTGTCTGCCTACTCTTCTAACAGGCTTTCTGCAAAGTGGGGCAAACTCCTCCACTTTGGTTGCTTTGATGTATCTTTGCAGTTATTAAAATAAGGTTGGGTTGAAGATGAGGATGAGGAYGAACTGAAAGTTAAACTGCTAGGTATTGTRTCTTGAAAACACTGAGAAGCAGAGAACRGTACCTAACATGCTCATGGAGTGGATCGAAGATCTTTATGGAAAAGCGACTCCAATGGGAAGTGTTTGCCTGAGTCAGCAGTACTCTTTATGAGTAAGGCTGGTAGAGCWGGGGGGAAAGGGAGATTGCACCAGGCTTCTCACTGCAACAGCTTCTAACAAGTCTCTGCTGCTAATAATCTGAGGACAAGTCATCCTTTCACGAAAGTACAGCGCTCTTTAGTTAGCGCTCTGCTAATTAAATCACACTAGAGGCTGGTGAGCAAAGCGTCTGTGGAACCAGAAGTAGCAATTTTGCCTGAAGAGCTCTGATCCCGAAGCTGAGTAGGCAAAAGCCCCACAGCTGGATGTGCAAGGTTTGAAGTTGAATCAAATGCACGTTCTTTTCACAAGCTGTCACTGAGAACAGACAGGTTTAGGTACACAAAGAAGGRCAATAGGAGATGAGAACTTGCCAAGTTTGAACAAGGAGCTGCTTTCTGAACACCTATGGAAGATGGAAAGCAGAAGGGCTGGGACAGTGCTAGTAACCCCCGGAAAGGCGGGAGAAGTGGCCCGTGTGAAAGTTAATGCCTTCCGTGCTCATCATGCTGAACGATGGCCCCAGGGCTTTCCATGGCTTTGGGTTGAGTCACCACAGTCTCATGGTCTGGATGAGATTAAGGCTGATGACAACTCAGGCATGCTTAGTACTTTTGGGCTATTTTAGCTATTGTTAAACAATATTGCCTTTCAGCTATAGTGCATCACATGGATGTCAAGGAAACATCATGGCCCTGCCAAGCCCTGCAGTCTGCCAGCTATGAAAAGCAGGAAACGTTTGGGTGCTGACTCTGACTCCACTGTGAGTCCACTTAGAATCAGACCCTTGGAAATGTCAGGCAAGTTGTTTAGTACACGGTTGTGGGTTGCCCTGGCTGTCGAAATGGGGAAAAAGAGTCTTTTGGATGACTACATTGAAGCCAGCTGAGTTGCACTAATAGAAAAAGCTGACCAAAAAGTAATAGATTTAATGTTCCTACGCTGCTGGAAAAGGTGGAATTTGTGCTTAGATTTGGATCTGTTTCTGGTTGCATCTGCAGTCTTGTTTCTTCCTCATCTCCAAATTAGGGCAACAATCCTCAGTGSATAACAATTAAAGGTATTAAGTTAGACCCTGTTTCTTGTTTGAAATAGATTTTGTCTCGATATGACTGGCAACTTTTTCATTAAATCAGTTACTAAGAGTTTGTATGGTCTGGAGATTAAAATATAGGACCTTAAATTATGAACTGCAAGGTTCTGATTTGAGGTTTTGTGACTGACTGTATAGCTTTAGGCACTGTATACTGCAGCTCTACTTTGCTGTTTCTAAAACCTAGTAKTTATTGCCTTCGTAGAAGAGATGTTTGGTCAGGCAGCTTTCAAAGGCTGTGGAACCTACATGAGGTTTAAATTCTACTGCAGTCGTTCGTTCACATCGCTYTTCACACTTTTAATTGTAGGTGTGAAAATAAAGACAAATTTACTGTCAAAGACCAAGCACACCATCTTGACGTGGCTTTAGGCGAAGTGCTAAACGACCGGGTAGCCTCAGTTTTGCATAGGGCTGCTGTGTTTCTCCCTGCTGTTTCCTGAACGAGCACGTGGTTGAAGGCCCTGCACGAGGGAGCCTCCTGGGAGCCCTGGCCATCCTGTGCATGCACAGGGCACGTGTTCAGCCCGTGTGCGCCGAGTCCAGAAGTGTCCCAGTGTGTGCTGCACGGGGCCAGGCCAAGCTTCCACGAGCGCTTCCAGGAGGTTTGTTTGGGTGAATAAGTGTGTACATTCTAACAGCTGGAGTTTAAGGAATTCCTTACCTAACAAATGAGACTGCAACTGYGAATGGTTCTCTGCATGGCACTGGAAATTATAATAGTAATAGCTATAACTGAGCTGAGATCTGATGGCAGCTCAATCAGACTCACTCTAGTGAACTTCAMTTAATATTTCAGTGCATATAGGATTAGTTGCAAAATTAAAATGCAACCCAAAGCAGGTGCATATGTTGCCTGCTTGCACAGTGAAATTTCTCCAGAAGTTAACCAGAGTTTCTGAACGAGATGTTGGTGCTCTAAGCAAATCTAGTTCCAGAGCCACCGTACTTGTTACTTTCTGTTATGCCAATAGATCTTTGTGGTCCATGGATTTAAGATTGTCTTAATCGGTTAATTATTAAGAAATTTAGGCCTGTCTTATTGTACAGGGGAGAGAGACAAGAGGGAAAATTAAAGTCAGCCTTTTCCTGTGTATCTCATTTATGCTTAATACAGCTACTCACTAGCTAACTTCCAAAATGAGATTAGACTTTGAATCTGGATCATTCAGATCCAAAACAAAACAATGGCAGGTGTGAGGGAAGCTCCATTCCGTAGGAAAGTAGTGGGACCTGKTTTTTTGTGAAGAACAAACTCTTAGCTGCATCGTCATAGGACACCTGCTGGGATCTCAAGTGAGGGATCTGASCTTCTGTTGCCTACATTTATGGCTTGTAGGTACATTTCAATGCTCTTTCGATCACATTGTGCGATTCAGTGAATTGGGCAGGAGCAGAACATTGCTACTCTATCGACTAGCCCCAGGCCAGTGGTGGAAGAATCTGTGTCTTGCACTTGTGGAGGAACTACAACTGTTTCTGAATTGTGGGTGGAAGCACTTGCGGAGACTGGCACTGCTCTTCAGACTGCAGCTCGATTTTATTTCTAGACATTAAGTTCTGCAGGAAATAAAAGTGTATTATTAGCATCCTCTTCCTTCTGTAGCATGTACAGACTCCTTATTTAAAGCCCCTTGTGATATGACTGTCATCAGAGAAGTTTTGATAGGACTGTTTTCTCTGGAAGAAAGCAGTTGTGTCAGAATAAAGGCRTTTTGAAAAAATATTATAGTCTTGCCAAATTTTTTTTAAAAATATAGCCTCCTGGTTACAGGATCCTTGATAACAGTTGATAACAAGACTATTATGAACTGGAATCCACAAAAAATTATAAACAGCTAAAGCAGTCTTAATCAGTTTTATCAAATATAAATGTTTTTGTCAGCTGAATGGTGGTRGGGAGAGAGAAATTTTGGGCATACTTTTTATAGAAAGGTAGTGCAAGTAGGCRTAAGGATTAGCTCTGTTATCCATGGCAGGAAGTGCTTAAGACTGGCTTTGGTCTTTCGGACAAATATGCCTTAGCACTATTGGACCTATCCTACAAATATTGCCTGTGTTGTCACACACAGACATGTGGTCTGGTTCTAATTTATTATTTTATCTCCTTGATTGTCTCCTCTTACCTGTGGAAAGAAGCATTCCTTGCAGTTTACAATTGTGGTGAATATATAGGAGCATTGAGCAGATACACTATAGATACAATAACCTCAGTTTACTAGCGAACAAAAGCAGTTGAAGGAGAAATGCATACCGTGATTACTGTCATTTGCTTTGATGTTTATCCTATAGAAGAACATTGATTCAAGCAAAAAATGATRTGAAGAAATCCTGCTTTCTATTCATGTGCAATGTATCAGTGCGAATGTTCATAAATTGCATTCCAGGGCTTTTGAGAAAGCAGTTATTACTTGTCACTTTTTGTCTCAGATGGGCTAGGCATCCCAATCTAATATTTGGAACAGATTTGTCTMTGTTTCCCCTTCTTGCACGTGGAACTTCTATCAAGATAAATATGAGTCATGCTGCTCTCTTCACTGCGAATAACAGGCTGCTCAAATTCAGTGTGCTTTGCACTTGTCATTCTGGTCTGGAGTTGCAACCGTGTTTTTCTCTGCAGGGAAAGGTGGGGCAGAGCAAAGTTAATTCAYGTTGCTTTGAAGTGCCCCAAGTCTTTCCTCATTTTCTGTGCCCACATTATTATTAACTGTTTCTTAGCTGTTCCTGTTTCGTTAAAAAAGAAAAGGAAGAAAAGAGAGAGACAGTCAGGAGATGTGCGTTTCCCCCCTTGTTGTACTCAGACTTTCCCCTGTCTTTCCCACTGAACCTGCTGTGCTGCATGGTCAGTATCTTTCCAATGTAAGGCTGTGCGGAGTGTGATCTCCTCCAGGCTTAAAGCCTTTTATTCCATGTCTATACTGAAGAGTATGAGGCGCTCCCCTACCGCAGRCTTTGCATGTACAACTGGTTTAGGGTTCGCAGGCTCAACGCCAGAAAATAAGTTGTGCAACCCTGGTCAAGACYTCATTGAAGCTGCAATATAACTGGCTCCAAGCTTTTGTTGGTTTTTTGGGTTTTTTTGGGTTTTTTTTTAACTTTATTATTTTTATCCTTTTATTGTTTACTGTTTAAAAGTGCTTCCACCCACCAACTTTTACAGTGCTATTACATTAAAATCCYCCTAAGACATCCTTTGACATTAAAGAAATCCATTGTAGCACATGTCAAAATTCAGACACTGGYGAGCAGTAAAATGTGTGAAAGCAAATTCAGAGTGCAGCAAGAGAAAGCCCTTCAAAATGGAGAGAAATACAGTCCAAGGTGGAGCACAGGAAGTAGGAAGTTCATTCGTGTGTCCTCGTGTGTGATGTGTATTTGATGATTCTTTCTCCGTCCAGCTGGCCGAGTGAGTGGGGCTTGGAGCRTGTCTTTCAGGCAGTATATAGCCCTGCACTGCGATTCTAGCATGCATTTGCTCAGCTGTCTTAGTTTTTGTGTCAGGTAGCTTATATAATACCAGACTAATGCGGGTATTCTACTTTTGTCTGAGTAATAGCAGGACACATTCCTGTTCTGAAATGGTGGATTGGCATGTATGTTCTATCAAAAGGTCAAAATTGAGAAAGGATCACTGTGTGATAATTAAGGAGCCTTATAATTATAAAAGCGCTGGTTATACAGACATTTCACCTTTAAAATACTCTGTTATGTGTGAAATGATTGTTTTAAAATGTGTTTGAATATTCAGTTAATTTTTCAGTGATGTGGCTTCAAAGACTTGCACAACATATTTATATCTTCTTCACTGTTATTGATGATATGCTAAAAGTGGTGGAAAGTTCAGAAAATAAGGTGTTGGTTTTTTTGGAAAGGTTGAAGGTCTATGTTGTGTCTGAGCCCAAATATTGTGGAGATAGTGCTTTGAAGTGCTAGCTCTCTTTCTGAATGAATTGGTACCTGATATTTGTTGCTGTATTGCTTTAAAAATTCTAAACTTGAAAATGAATCATTGCCAAGTCTTCAGTGAATCAATAAGTCCTATCCTTTGTAACAATTTATTTTTATTTTCTCTCCTTTTAATAACAGAATTCAATGTAAGTTGCAGATATGCAGGTGTTTTTCATGTTGAAAAAGATGGTCGCTACAGCCTGACACGAAGCGAAGCGGTTGAACTCTGTAAAGCTCTGAATAGCACCTTGCCAACGCTAGAGCAGATGAAAAGAGCTCATAAACTTGGATTTGAAACTTGCAGGTAATTAGAATTTTGCAGGAAATATATAGTGATAGGTCCGTGCATACATACTATAGTGTAATAATTATAGTTGCTTTCATACAGTTACTAATTAGATGGCCATATCATTCCTTAAGTTACATTGTTTAGGTGATAAGTAATGAATCTTTCTGCATATATTTGCTCTGGGAATGATAATAAATAGATCCTTGATTGCCCATTCTTTTTATCAATTATCTTTAAGAAGGCATATCGCTTGCAGATAGTGTTGAAAGAGAGCAACTCATAGTATAATAAACTAATAAGGAAGAAGTCAGATCATACTGTATCACTGATTAATTCATAGTGACAAGTAGGTGCAAAGTAGATGTAATTTTTAATGACCTAATGTAGGGTCAAAGACTGCAGATTGTACCTACAGGATAGGGAATTCCCTCTTGTCAATCAGTATTAAAAAGCAGCAAATGGAACTGTGAGAAATGAACTACTTGCTTTGCAGTGAAAAGCTGGGCAGAGTATTAATGCATCTCTTTAATATATGAATGGAGAMGTTTCAGAAGAGACTTATGAAAATAATAAAACTTACAAAATCCTTTTGTCATGCTCTGTAAATTATGACTTATGTGGAAACTAATATGAAGACTACAAACTCTTCATTGTAGTAAAATATAACAGAATCAATCGACAGGAAGTTGAGAATAAACAGTTGGGGACTCAAAAAATTAGATAAGCATTAGTGCAATTAATATGGAAGGATAGTGCAATGAAAAGTGCGAAGATAGTAATGATTGGTTAAAACTTGTAAGTGTTTCAACTAATGAAGATTCTTTTGTAGATTTTTTTTGTAGATTCTTTTCCACATTAGAATTTTGTGGGGGTTGAATATTTCTGCAAAGAATATATTCTAGTTCAAACACGAGTCAATCTGGACCGTTCTATGGTCTGTAAGTAGGTCAGAGTAGATGAGAAAGAGATCTTGCTATGCAAAATGACATATCATGTAAGTCATCCTAAACATTTAGATGTAGAAGATAAAACTAAACTAAAATAAACTAAAACTAAAAACTAAGATAAAAAGCAAATGTGGGGAAAATGAAATTTATCTTATAACTCACTGAGGTAGAAAAGCTCAGTAGACATTTCTCCAAAATGGAGACTTTCGTTCTTGAATTTGCTTGAGAGTAGTTCTAATATCAATACTACTTGCAGCTATTTCATGTGATGGTGAGAGTAACTATCAATTTAGTCAGTGGCATTTTATTAATAAATGCATGAATGTTCTTTCCCGTTGGTTTGCAAACTCATAAGAACTGAATAAAAGCTTCTTTCAAATTAATAGCTGTATTAAGCAGCTTGTTTGGTCACTGTGGAAAGATGTGTGCAGTGCTTTGAAAATATTGTTTTAATGTGTATAAATACCGAGCACTGTTATTGATGACAGCCAATGGCACATTTATTTTCAACTGTGTTGTTCCTTGCACTGTGGGGAAAGAGGCTATCCATAAATCAGGGTACAATGGACAGAAACACCCTGGTGATGAGTGTTTTAGAGGACTCTGCCGCGAGAAATGCTAGCATTGTTTAAAATACTGCCAGATAAAGATTAGGGGCAATTCTTCACAGCAAGGGAAAATTCCTAAATGACAGAGTGTGCAAGTTCTTTCCCTAACACTGACATATGAACATACCAAGCCTTCTGAATTATCCAACACTGCGCTAGATGTGGAGACTATGAGCTGAATCCTGACTACATGCATATGGTAGGAATTTCTAGTGTTTAGCAGTTATGAGATTTCTGCAATGTGGAAAGTCTTTCCTGAAGCTAAAATGGAAGAAGGAGTAGAAGGAAACATATTTCACAGTGGAGAGTTGCAGTTTGTCATTAGCAATACAATTCTCTTTAATTTATAACTTAGCAGAGGGCAAAAATGGATATAAAAGGTATATAGAAAGAAATCCTTCCTCCCTTTCACCCTCCCACCCGTCTACTTTTGATGGTCGAGTGTTAGAAGTCCTCTTCAGTAAGRCCAAGCTTGAGGACAAGAGAAAAAATATGCTGCATATAATACTCGAAATGCATGTGGGATGGAGAGAGTGAGTGAGATTAATCAACTGACTGCAATACAAGTAAGTAATTAATAGATTGTACCGTGTCAAAATCATAGGCTCAGCTGGAAATGTCAATAACGCAATTTATTATTCCACCTACAAGAGAGAGTTAGAAATGCAAGTATCTGCATGGTAGACATGGAACTGGAATGGAGCTCAAGGATAAAGAAAAAAAACCAAAAACCTGCAAAGCTATGAAATTTACTCCTCCCTGTTAATTGTATGTCTTAAAAAGCAAAATAAAAACCAGTCAAACCCCAGTTCTTGTTACCATTGTATCACCCCTGCCTGCTGAATACATTGGAGTTAATAAGATGCTGCAGAGTTGCAAAATAGTAGTAATGCATTGTGCGTTACGTAGCACTGTTAGCCTCAATGTTCACTGCAGTGTGTGAACTCTGTACACCGYGGCAGTAGTGCCTGGTTGAAGTAAATGGTAACAATTCATGGATGACTGTTGTRTCTGAACATTTTATTAAGCCCTCTGTTTTATGAAAGGCGATGTGACTTGCAGTCATTCTCTAAGTTTGTACTGTAAACTGATCCCAAAATGTTTCTCTGTGAAATAACATTTAGCAATGTGTTAGGCTTAAGGTATTGAAAATATGACTTCCTGAAGAAGAAAGAAACCTTTCTTTAGTGTCAGGTAATGCAACTTTCTGCTGAATAAGAAGTGCACTTGGCCTTGCAAGCCCTTGCTTTCACTGCCTTGATCTGGAACCTGTCATCTTAGCTAATAAGATGCTCAATTAAAATAGGTTTAGCTCAAGAAATTACATGCAAAGTAGTGTTGAGCAGTTGGAGACTGAGGAGATTAGCTATATGCGAAAGAGGAGCARTCTTCGGATTCAAAATCATGCATAATTTATTGACTTTAAAAGGTGTACATAAGATGAAAAGCTTCTTCGTAGCTTACTCATGTTTGAGATATCTGGAATATTTGTCTCATCTACTGTAATATCTCATACGGTGTGTTTTCCTCTGTTTCTTCACAGGTATGGTTTTATATTGGGGCATATTGTTATCCCACGAATCAATCCTTATCATCTTTGTGCAGCAAATCATACTGGCGTTTACAAACTTTCAGCAAACACAACTGGTCGTTATGATGCATAYTGTTACAATGCAACAGGTATGTATATGCTTTTATGATGTATTTTAGRTATAAATTAACTAATAGTAATATGGATGATCTGGTTAGAATACTGGAAMTAAGGCTTCCATATTAAAATATCATCTGATTTTCAGCTGTGAAGAAATATTTTTTGCCAGTATCTATAATGCCAGCAACAAGTTTGACCCCTTTTGTCATTACTGTGTTTGGGATTATGCAATCTTCTTAGTTTGGGACTGAGTAGTTTTGGAACTGTGTAATATGAATAGTGAAACACCACAGCCATGAATCTGAAGGATGTAACTGTTGCAAGTAATGGCAGTTCTTCTGCTCATGCACGTGGTTAACTTCTGTAACTAATAATGATTTGTACAAATCTGTGAAGCTTGGGAGCCTGCAAGGGTCTTAGCTTTCATGTTTGGTGTTTGCTTCCCCCAAACCTACATTCAGACATYAGGCAGTTACACAGTGATGCCGCTCTGAAGCAGAACTCTTTAGAGTTTGGAAATATCTTGTTAACTTATTAGGAAATTGTAAGTAAAGTTGTGGCAGATGCTAAACACAGACAATATTTGAAGATAAGAACTATACTAACTTCTGGTGGTTTAGATTTCAGCAGATTACTGCATTCACAGTGGAAAAAAACCCAAATCCTATAGAAAGCTCTAGGAAAAATTCAGTAATGATCTAAATGGCACTGGTATTTCTAAATTTTGTTCACATTGGGCATATCATTAAAAATCATAGCGTTACTGAGCTGTTGATCTACTTCAGAGAACTCAGTCAAAACAATTTGTGGACGGTTTCAGGAAGGCAGTAAATCTGCCATGCAGGGATGCCTCTTCCCTTGGGTGCAGGGGCATCTGTTCCCACCAGAGCTTTTAGCCCCCTCTGAGTCTTATTTCCTTCCTGCACTATGGGCAGATGACACACACGATAGCAGCAAACCAGAGCAAGCAGAACTTACCGACTGGGAATGTGTCCTCTGCAGCAGACCTCAACCAAGGGCAAGGGGTCCCCACATCTGGAAGGGTGTCAAGCTGCCACTGCTGGTGTGACACTGGGGCTGTCTGCATCGAAAAATGAGTTATTAAAGCTTTTTTTAACTGATGTTGACTGGGTTGGTTTTCTAGAAGAATTGTGGAAGGGAAGAACGTAGTTAGCTGGCAGAGCAACCATTAGGTGAACAGCAGAAAGGAGACATAGGTAGATTAGCAAATGAGCTTTGATGTGGATTTTTTTTTTATTTGTTCGCCTTTTAAGATAATAAATAATTTAATAAAGATAATAATTATTTAAAATAATAATTTTGTGATTATGTAAATTCTGAAAGTTTTCTGGACTGTCATATGGGGTCAAACCATTGTCATCTCCAAAGGCAGCCAGAAGTTCTAAGTTAATGCTTGGAAAAGCAATGTGATTTTTAGGTATATGATGAAAATTTTGTAGATAGGTCATACCAATAAATCTTTGAAGCTGTAGTTTTATAAATATTTGTTTTAAAATAAGTTTTCTGATATTAATGTTTTCTATTTTCCTTCATTTTCAGAAACAAGAGATAAGACATGTGAGCCAATTGAAAGGCTAAACACTTCTATGCTCAGTGATCACAGCAAAATAGGTATTGTATTGACTAGACAGACCAACCATTTGCTTCTTTCTCAAGATATGGACACATATATATATATACACACAGACATATATAAATATATATAAAGTTATATATATATATAACCATATATATATATATATATATGGTTATTATTTTCAAAAATCAGCCAAATGTAAGAAAGAGAGTTTTAGGGATGTTGCACTCCAAGTAAAGCAATTAATCACTCATCTTCCATTGGAACTTAGTTTGCCTCAAGGAGCTATTAGCAAAGTCTTTTTTTTTTTTTTTTTGGATATGTATTTGACAACTTGACAAAACTTGGGGCTACTGACCTTTCTTTGACATATAMGACTTTGCTTAATATCGCAGCTCTGCCCCATGCAGTTTAAGTTGTCGGTTAGCAGCGCAAATGGAAGTGAAAGAAGATTCTCATAATGAATGACTTCTCCCARTTCTAAATTAATTCACAACTACTTTTCTTTATTTTTATTTATTATAGGACTTAGGCCATCTATCACAGTGAAATATATCTATGTAGCTCCTAGATATTAACAGCTGTTTAACTTCTCCCTCCAACAGTCATTGATAATGAAGATGGCTCACGTTACAACGCAGATGGCACACGTCATAGTGGAGATTCCTCAACCTCGGGTGTAGAGGATGAAAATGTAGGTAGTGGCTCCACACATGACACAACTGCAATGGACACCAGCGTCAGAAGATCCAGTACTTCGTATTTTGAACATACCACTCCAGTCTCACAGTTAACAGATCATTCTTCTGGAGGGGGCGAGAAGGAATTTCCCCCGATAAGTACTGGTAAGACKAGTAGTTTGCAACTCTTTAAAATAGCTCAGTGGAGAATTACATTGCTAGCTAAATGATCTCATGAGGCTATGAGAATCTGAGTCTCTCAATTGTAGCCCTGCATATTAAAGGGAAAAGGCTGTAGTTCTGGAAAACCGAAACATTCCAGATTTCTAAGTACCTTTTTTATTTACCTAAGAGTACAGAGCAATTGATATCAGCATAGATTCCCATATCAGCCTTCCCAGAATGAGGATAATGATTGATTCTAAGCAATTGCTCTTGTTCTTTAAATACTCATATTGATTTCACTAGAAAGATCAAAAACAAATTTTCTATTAATATGAATTTAAGATGTGAATTTAAGAAATGAGTAGTTTTCAGTACAAGTAATTTTTTTTCTTTGTACAAACGCAGTGGGTTTCTTTGAACATATTCTTACTACAGCATACTACAGAAGGTAGAAGTTAAAATGCCAAACAGGAATATTATGAATAGGTTCTTCTGCAGGTAAAAAGCCCTACCAAATACCAATTCCATAGTATTTCCTAGGGCATTTTGGAGGGTGTAACCAAATGTAGTATTAGAGTACCTTGTCCATATTTTCCTTTCTTTTTGGGGCAACTTTTTCTTTTATATAAATTATCTAGGTTTCTTTTAGGTCATTCTCTAAATATAGTTTACTTTGTTGACCTCTGACCACAGACTTTTTATCAGATCATTCATCAGTCAGATAAAATTCCTGAGGAATTATTATAAGAGCCATTCCCCAAATTATATGCCACGTACTTAATCGCTTGCAGAGAATTATTGTTACCTCTACTTATAGCTTCATTCAGTGCTCTGGATTCCATATCTTTCTCTTCTTTTGGACYAATAAATGCAGTAATGCAAGCAATATAATAACAGTAACTGTGAGTATACTGAGTTGTAACTCAGCTGATAAAATAGTAACAATTCATYCACTTTCCTACAGATTATGAATTTTCTACAGTACCATCTGACATCTCTTCGGTGCCCGGAGCTCCTGAAAAAGGAGATGGACAGCAGCCTGCAAGTACTAGTAAGATTTATATATTATAACTAACTCAAATATATATAGTATTAAAGCTGCTTTCTTCGTCCAGCTGGGCATTCTGGTAAGTGGGGAGATATTTATTATCTCCAGTATTGCACAAACATCAAAGGACATTGCTTTCTGGAGTTGTTGAATCAGAAATAAACTGTACAGTCTAGTGACAGTCTTATTCAATGGACAAGTGGAACCAAAATATTTACTGTGATTTTAATGTTTATACAGGAGTTGAGAAAGTAATGTTGATTTACTTATTCTGTTTCCTATTGCCTTTTTATCACATCTGTTTACTCTATGAGACATCACAAATTAATGCAACAAGTTCTCACTTGAAATTATAATTTCTGTTGCTTTCAGAAGTAGAAAGGAAGGACATTTTGGTCAGTTTTTTTGAACATGCATCCGTTTGTCATTCTGATTTGTTTGCAGTTGTGGAGGTGGATAATTCCAGGTCAAAATCATGGCTTTGCTGAGCTATAAGTGGCAGCTCCGATTGCCAGTCCACTTGAGCACCGCAAAAAAACAAACTTTCTCCACGTTGGTGGCAAGAGGCACAAGAAAATTCTGGGTTTGATGACTGCAGTCTTTGAGGTTTCAGCGTAGTCTCAAACGGTTAATGGTGTTTGACTATTAGCTGCTTTCTCCACTTGCACTTAAAAAGCTGTGCTGAGTGGCAAAACTCCCTTATTTGTATCTACTATCTAGTGCACAGCAGCTACAACAAATAAATAAGAAAAAAACTCCAAAATTTTAAAAATCATCTTATACTTTTCAAAGTGGAACCATAGATATGTTCGTCTTATGTTGCTACGTATGGGGAGAGGTGATATCAGATATACACTGCATTATTAGTAAGATACATCTGTCATATTTGACTTCAGTGCTCGTCACAGTGCTCATCGTCAATGTTAGATAGTCCAACGGGAGACACTTTCAAACTCTATATAGCTGATGCCTGTACGTTCAATAATAAACCTTCTTATAGGTCAAACTCCAGGAAGCATTTGTGAAAATCTTACATTATTTTCTTACTAAAGACTTAAGTTTTGGCAGAAGAATCCAAGGGATTCTTTATGTAATTATGTGTAATATCTATAAAATATGAGGGGAGTGTGTGTGTATGCACAAATGAAATGGTGGCATTTATTAAGTTTCTTCTACCGATCATAGTGATACTCATGCAGAGCATATATATATATCAAAAATATATGCCTCAATAATCCYAAGAATTTTCTTTTTTAATACATTATCCATCGTTCTATTTTTATTTTGAACATTGACCACTGTAAGTCTCTATCTCTAAGTAGTAAAGGGTAGGAGTAGTACTAAATCTAAGGAATAACAGATGATCATTAGGTGATACTATGCCTATTCGGTCAGACTGGTTTTCAGAGAATCAAGATTTGTTAGGCTTTGCTGCAAAAATGACCACTCCTTGAAAAAAATGCAGTTCTGAGTTTAATACCATGCACTTTGCAGTTTACGTGTAAGAAAAAATTAGTACTGCCAACTGAAGAAAATCAATTTSTCTTGTGAACTTTGATTTCTAGGTCTTGCAATGTCTAACGCTTTAATGTATCACACACAAATTATTTTCAAAACAAAAGTGTCATAGAAGTCAATCTTGAAGGCTTTTTTTCTGAATGAATTTTTGAAACTATTCTACTGAATTAAGAAAGAGTGCATATATCTCTTCCTCTTCAAAATATAGAACATGTTTTAAAATGCTGATAAAAATATTGCTTGTGAAGAGTTGGTCGTAATACGAGTATTTTCAGAAAGACATTTTGAAGKAGATTTTGCCTGTTTTTTGCCGAATGACTTGCAACACAGCTCTTGTTGCAAGCTTTGCTTTTTAATGCCAATGCTTCATAAGGCTCTTAGCAGAGAGAGCGGTTAAGCTATCARGGTGGCTTGCTGAGGGGTTTCATTTTCTATGGTGTGCATGCTCCTTTTAGACTTGTGTGCTGTATTTAGAAAAAAGTGGGAGATATTTCCTGTTTCACAATCTGTCTTGCGCAGCTACACAATCTCTGCASAAATCATTGACTTTACTGGACTTTCAGGCCTGATAAAACAACTTTATGCTCCTGTAAGGTGTTTCAAACTTCATAAATACTAAAACCATTGGGTTTTTGTGGTCTTTGAGGAATGTACTGACACCACGGGGTTCATACATTCGCTT
>PTEX01000064.1:3541422-3638729 GCA_003342815.1 Eudromia elegans
CACTCAACCTGGAAGGGAAGGTGAACGAGCCACTACTACGGATGATTCCCATCTCAATTTCATACCTGGAGTTTTTCCAGACACTCAGGATCGTCTTAACCGATTRCAMACCCCTCCTCCTACYAGTAAGAATGATGACTTACAAGCAGTTTTTTATTGGTCATTTAGTTATTTTTTTGGACTGATGATATTCTGAAAATATTTGTCTTTTTTTTTTATTAGACTTATGTTATATATTGCTGTTAGTTGTTTTCTTCTTGGCATTTCTAGATATGTATATGCATATGATTCTTRGATCATTTACCTTACCTTTTGAGGTAAGCTTTTCCCTGTCCAGAGTGAACTTTGGTCAGAAGACTGAAAAGTGGTGTTTTGTGAATAACCTCTTCCTAGATTCTGTTATGTTTATGTTTTAGTATTCTGTTTATTATATTACACTGCCAGAAACTTAGAAAGTGCTTCTAAAATTTGTCCTCAAAAACAWGTTAGTATTTTATCTTTCTGTTTGATGGTCCCAAATGCCAGCTATGTAAMACTTAATGTGATGTCATCTTTTCCCCCATCCACTTTTCTTCTCTATCAGGTAAACATATATCACAGAAGGTAATTCTCTATGTGACCTTTTTCTCCAGGTATATTTGTTGTTGGTATCTTGCCAGTGATTAACTATTTTTACCGGTCTGTAATTGACATTTGTGAACGACTTCTTTTTGTGAAGAGTACTTTTTTTTTTTTGATAAAGTTAGTATAGTTGACAGTAATAATGCTTTTTTTATCACACTAGAATATCCTGTTTAATTGTGGTCACGGATTAATAACATGGGAAATTAAGGGACATTCCCTTATTCCTAAATGTATTTTTTGTACAAATCATCTTCCCAACAGTATTTTTTTTTCATATCCTTTTGTATGAACTTTCCTGCGAGTTAGTGGAACTATGCCAGGGTAGATTTTTGTCAAGGTTCTGTGGGGGTTTTTTTATGTTCCTGTGTATTTATAACATTGCACAGCAAAACCTTTAAAGACTGTTCTTTCTTTGTTATTATTATTAGTTAAGAATTACAATTTGTATCCAGTGTTTACATTACTTTTGACAGATTTAAGTAAAAAGGGAGGTTTGGTGCTATAGTGAAGAAATATTTCTGTTTATCTACTTTTCATTTTTGTCTTGGCATAACTCCACTAAATTTGGTGGGTTCTCCTTTAATTAACATTAATCAATGTTAGTTCATACATCATAAGGTAGAATTTTGYCTACATTTTTCTTCAGAGTTTTATATAGATCAACAAAATAAATCCAATCAAAATGCCTGAGTTGCAGTATTTTGATGTAGGCACAGCAATATAAATGCATCTTGCATTTGCAGCAAATGCATAARTTGATACAATTTTATTGCAAAGTTCAATCTATTTTAACAATTGTTTCTTGCTACAACAAGCTCATCTATTGACTTTCATTCCTCTATTCACTTAATGAGTCCAAACAGTCTCTCTAATTTACTGTGGAGACATTACACACTATGAAAAAATGTTAGTTACCTTTCTCTTTTAAGCATATAAAACCTGTAAGAACTGGTTAGGATCATTTTCAAGCTGAATACCTACCTGTGTAGGATCTCTTCATTGGCAAACCTTGACAAAGGCTCATAACTCTTCCATTTTTTTCATTTAACTTCTGTTGGGAATTTTTAAAATCACAATACAAGGAAATGTCTAGGACAACACCGTCATGATAGAAAGGGTTTGTTCACCGAGGGATCTTTTCTTTTGTCGTGTGGATGTGTTCTAATGTAACGTGAGAGGTGCCCCAGTGTATTATCAGGCTACAGGTAAAGGCCTCCTCTGGACAGACGAATCGCTCGCTGTAGTTCACTTCTTTCACTTGCTTTTTCTGCACGGCAGTGCTTAAGCTGTGACCTGACCACGCACTAATGGCTGATCTGTCCAAGTGTCCCAGTGGAATAATAAACGGATCCACGGAAGGAACTCAAAATGTAACTCGAAAGAAGAAAAATATAACAGTGTATCTTCAAAATGAAATTTCGAGAGTTTCTTAGGGTCGCTTGTTGCCTCCTGCAAGCACTTCCCCCAGATAAGAACATGAGGGGACATAAGTGCATCCTGCCCCAGCAAAGAGGAGGAGAGTGAGGAGATGGCTGTTGTGTTAGCATGAGGGCGATTAATCAACGTCTACGTAACTATCTAAGGGGATTTGCAGTCGGGGAAGCTCTGTCATTTCTCAAGAATGATGTAAAGCACCTTAAAAAATGCATGGATGTGTGGGATAGACAATTCAGTATTTTCGTCTTGGTCAGCTTTCTTAGAGGCCTCAGAGGCCAGCTCAGATCACTTAGTTGCTGAAATTAGTGGTGAGATAGCACAAAACAACTCACCAGTCAGTATGTTTCTTGTTAATAAAAAAAGAAAACATCTGGAAGATTCATGAACTACTTGTTGGCTAACTTTAGCAGCAGGAAAAATGTGCCGTTTAATTCTGTATTTGCCAACTGCTATTAGGAAATGAGATCAGAGGTGCAGACTGGAGTTGCAATGTGTGTTAAAGAACAAGAACATTACTTTTGAGTGAAGTAAGTGCTTAATTTGCTCCATCAGAGTCTGGAAGAATTCAGAGAGCTGAGAACTGCCATACAGTTTAGATAAAGGCAATAAAGATAATCTTAGTAGTTTCACTTGGGATCCAGGATATCTGCATCAGAGCAGAGTGGGTCAGAAATATTACTGTAATCGCATTAAAGTTCGAGGGATGTGGCCATCATAGCAGAAAACTRAGACTGGAAGTGTGCATTTGGATTTAAAATTTTAGAACCAAATTACACAACATATGAGAAAAGGAAGAGGCATCCACATGGAAGTTTACAGAGAGTA
The DNA here is from genome assembly GCA_003342815.1 of Eudromia elegans. Lineage (NCBI taxonomy): Eukaryota > Metazoa > Chordata > Aves > Tinamiformes > Tinamidae > Eudromia > Eudromia elegans. The sequence continues at coordinate 3,544,309 of PTEX01000064.1, forward strand.
GTTTCAGCAGTTTTTGCTGTTAGAAAACATATTTTGATTTTTTCCAAAGTCTGGTTCATATACATAGCTATCAAATTTTTTTAAAAATGAAATAACTACTTTTTTTTTTTTTTTTCCCTTCATGAGCACATTGAAGTTTTAGAAATTCAGCTTTATCCTGCGTAGGAATGGAAGTAAAATTTTAAAATTCTCTAGATTGATCTTTTCCAGGTTTTAAAAAATTTTCTTTTATCTCTCTCTTTCTCTCTCTCTCTCCGCCTGCTCCMTCCCTGTTCTTTCTCTGTTCTCCACCTCCCATGCAAAAGGCAGGATGTTTGACCACGTGTATGAAAAAGTTCTTTAAAAAAATGTCTGCCAAAATTCCCACATCCTTATAAAATTTCTAGGGAGTTCTAATCACATSTTGGTGATCTAATCACATTATATCATTGTTAAGAATGAAAAATACGAGAGGGGAAAAACATTAATTTTGTTATTCAAAGTGCTAAAACTAACCATAGGTCATATGAGTATGATGAGTGTAGTATATGCAAAAGTTTTCATTAAAATACTTGCTAATGACCTCAGCTTGAACTCCCTATAAAAATTTTTTTTCTATTTAATAATATTTTAAGTTATACTCCATGTGCCTCACTCTTCAGTACTCATTAGACATATTTGGACTAATGGATATTTTTGGTTTTTAGGGTCTACATCCAGTATATATAGTAATAAAGGACCACATATGGGAGAACATGAAACCACTCCTTTCCCTGGACAGACCACAACARTAGCTTCAGAAAAAAGATCTGCTGGGCTACCAGGTAAGTAAATTTTTTTGTTTCATTTCCACCTTTTCATTTATTTTTATGGTTTACACTTAGGATAACGAAAATAAGAACTGAAGCAAGAGATGAAAATGTAGGTCAAATGTAGATGTTCACTAGTGATCTCAAGAATGGAGCATATTATAACTCATAAAACTTTCCACTTATATGAAGATGAAAGAGAAGACACTTATTTTGGAGAAAAGTATTAAAAATTAAATAATTTTGATAAATTGATCTGAAATCGATTAGATGAAATTCAGTGAAGATATGATGTGAAGACAAGATGTGAAGTATCATATATGCAAGAATGTTTGGTGAAAAGAATAGCTGAGATGCCAGTATAACAGAACAAGATCTGCCGTTTAAAATGGAATAGAAATAACCCAAACTCATGATACTATTACCAAAAAAAAAATCAGGGATATATTAATAGTAATGTCATTTGTAAGATACAGAGAGTAGTTATTCCACTTTTCTTAGGGCTGGCAAGTCTGGGGCTGAACTACTGTCTTCGTTTCAAAACTTTGCCTCTTGATAATGAAACAGGGAAAGTAGAGGAGGCCACAAAGCTAACTTTTGGATAGGTCACCCCTGAAGTCAAGTTAAAAGAACTCTTTTTTAGACAAGGAAGAAGATGTGAGATGAGTATACTACAAAAAGAACGCGTTTTTACCATGGAGTAATAGTACTTGACCAATTAAAAGAAGTAATTTGTTTCATGTGAAACATGGGAGCCTTGTGCAGTGAGACTTACTTCAAATGAAAAAGAAAATCAGGTTGGCTATTAGGAGAAGGGCTCTGTCTATCATGGTAGTAAAGTATAAAGAATACACTACTGGGAGAGTCCTTTATTCAAAATTATAAAAGCAAGTAAAAGATTTTTCAAGGATATTCTCATTGATCCTGTTTCACTGGAGTGAAACATAAGTGATGTGACCTCTTAGGTCTCTTCCAGTTTTAATTCTTTATTCTGATTTTGTAATTCTTATTTTTTGGAAAATGCTCTCAAGTCTAAAATAAGACTTCAAAGGTTAAAAAAAAAGATGAAGGTAGACAGGTCACTCTATGTTAAGTTCACCCTGCTTTTGAACTCAGGATTACAGGTGTTTCAGTATTAAGCCCATCTTGGAATAAACCACTGATATAACTCTTTTTCACCTACGCTGACCAAGGTGCAGTGCTTGCAAGCATCAAGAGTGATCAGACCATGTGCACTGGCCTGCCTGCAGCTGAATGCTTTTCTTTAATAGGGTATAGAGGGTATTTTATCATCATAAAGTGTTTGTTATGCACAGAAGCACTTTGTAAGATGAACCATGGTGCAAGTTAGGTGAAAGAAAGATGGCAATATGAATGAACACAAAAGGGTTTGTGTGCTGGCAGTTCTGCAAAAGGACGAAGATCCATAAGAGAAATATTAACGGGTCTCCTTCCTTTCCATTAATCTCATCCACAGAATGGTTGATTGTAGTTGCTGCTCTTGTGGCCCTGGCTTTGATTCTTGCAGTCTGCATCGCTGTTAACAGTCGGAGAAGGTAAGCAAGTCCCTTGCTGTCTCAGAACAGGTTGCTCTGTTACCTTCCCCCCACATGAATCCTTCTGTGAGAGAGCATTGGGGTGCTGCAGGGTGTGATGTGAGTGCTGGATGCGGTGAGGGAGCACCCCAGTCTGCACCACAGAAAACTCCTCCAAGAAAGGGAGTGCCAGCTGAATGCAGCTTGTCCAACGGAGTCAACACAGTCTCCSTGAAGGAGGTAGCGAGATGCCACTGGGCATGTTGTCCCTGCAGCTGTGTCCCCAACATCTGTGCTCCTCTGACTGTGCTGTTAGAGACATGCTAAAATATGGAGCACGTGGGGAGGCCGCATAAACGACGGCGTTCCTTCTGTCAAGTGACTCTGGAAGTGCACAGTGTGAACAGTGTGGCTCATGGATTGGCGTGCTACTCACTTATGTCTATAAAAGCAGAGGCTGTCGTTGTTTCTTCCCCCTCGGCCCAGCATTGCCATGGAAACAGCCAAGCAGGCCGGTATGGCTGACTATAGATAGCATCTGACGAGAGATGAAGCGCTCTCGGAGCTATAAATTATATACTAGATGTCGTTAATGGAAAATCTGCTCTTAGCACTTACACGCAGCTGGGAGACCGAAAGAGAGAAGGTGCATGTGGGTGTATGTTTGTGTACAGATTTCCAGATTAGGCTCTAATAATATGGTCTAATCACTGCAAGGAGAATTTTTTGAAGCAGGGACATAATCTATTTGGAATAAATGGATTTCTATATTTCACTTTAACGTGGTCTGATACAGGATGCATRGATTCTGATCCATTAGTGTTAATACACTGAAATTCATCATGAGGTAATTGCTGTGCAGTCAATATTATGCATACGAAACTAACACTATAACAGTCCTAGAGCAGAATTTGGAGTTTGAAAAAGAGGATAATTGAGCATTTCAGTGTTAGCTGAGCAGTAAATGAAGAATATTTTTAGCATTTACCTATTTCAAAATGAGAATTATCCATGTTTTGGCTGCTTTTTCACARCAGCTTTTTCACTTTCCCTCTTGTTCGGGCAGCCTGAAGGAGTCACGGCAGAGCAGGGTTTAGCTTCAAGCCACTTAATGCCTTGATTCCGAGTGCAGTAGATTTAACCTTTCTCAGTACGAGGTCAGCACGTCATGGGAGATTTAAGGAATTCCAACCAAGCAATCAACTCTTCTCAATGAATAGCAAATTACTCGGCTTTAATATTTCTTTTTTTTTTTTTTTAGTAGCTTTTGTTTTATATTTTCCTGTAGAAATCATAAAACGGCCCCAAGGCTCAGTGCGCTCTGATTTCTTTATTTGTTTCTTTATTCGCTTATCCCTCTTGTTGCAAATAAGCTCGCTGCTTGGTCTGGTGCCAGCTCAAGCCAACCTGTGCATCAGGAGCGACAGCCCGAGCCGCTTCGCAGAGGGGCACCGCAGATCCACCCCCACGCGCTCTTCCCTCTTTTGGCATTTTGCAGGAAATGCTCCCAAGTGGTGTGTAATATAAGCGTGGCAAACTGAGCTACTTTGGCTAAAATAGAACCGTCACATGTCAGTCTGTAAACACAGGAGAAAATACGTCAGAAGGACAGCACTGTGATTAAASTGCCAGAGGAGCCTTTCAGACAAAGGCAGTGTGGCTTCAGAAAGACAGTGTCCCTCTAAAGAGGTCTATGTTTTATGTATTCAATTTATACCAGATTATTTAAATATTCACCACAGTACAGCCAGAGAACCRTCTTAACAGTGCAAGGCGCAGCTGACAGCTATGCAACTACTTCTCTTTTTTTTTTTAATTGCTACTATTTTAAAGACTTATTTTATGTTCTTCCATAGGGTTTAAATATAGGGTGTATTGGGTAGCACTGGAGTGTGTGCAACTTTAAAAGCACAGGAGCTATTCTCTACCTTAATGTCTTCTTAATGACCTAAGCTGTTGATATTAGCAAGTTTAATCCTGCCTTATTCTCTGGCTGTTGGCAGCACAACGTTCTGGGCCTGACTTGCTGTTACAAGGAAACGTTGTCTTTCATAATAAGCAAGAGCTTGATCCCTTGACCCAAACTTCCAGACACGTGAAAAAAATTTCAGAGGCCTGGTCGCACAGTTGATTTAGCATGCCCTTGTCCTGAGAGTGGCATATATACAAACTACATAAATATGAAAATCTTCAAATATTAGCAGATCGCTTCTTTCAGTAGTTCCATGCTGGTCCTATTTTCTTTCAGCAGTGCGTGCTAGTTCTATTTGTAGTGGAGATAGCTGGTGATCACATCAGTGGGCTTGTTGTGATGACTGTGTTCAATGATGGCTTCATCTGGCGATGCCCGGAGACTCTTCCCATTGGCATGGCCTAAGTGTGCACGGGCAGACACAATCTTCTTCATGGCTAAGCGTCTTTTCCTCAGCATGGACTAGAATTTTTATTTTCTGTTTCTGTTAGTCTCTGTTTCCAGTGCCGACTTTGTTTCTGTTTCTTACTAGATGCGGGCAGAAGAAAAAGCTKGTGATTAACAATGGCAAAGGGGCGGTGGAGGACAGGAAGACGGGTGGATTAAACGGAGAAGCCAGCAAATCGCAAGAAATGGTGCACCTGGTTCATAAAGAACAGGCAAATGACCGAACGGGAGCGTGCGACGAGTTCCTGACCGTCGATGAAACGCAAAACCATCAGGAGCTGGACATGAAGAGTGGAGTGTAATGGCTGCAAGGCACCACGTAGATCAGAGACGGGGAAATCAAAACCGCGAGGAACTTGGACAAGAGGTCAAAGATGCACTGTGCTACTGATGCCTTTTGAACACAATTAAACATAAGTTTTCTTCATTTTTAATTATTTTAAAATCATGTCCAAGTTGCAAAATTGACATTTGCTTTCTGAAATAAGCCCCCCAAAGTTGCATACATTTGTCATTTCCCGACTCCTACATGGAGGGCACTTACTGTGTCTTTGCTGTGAGGAGGGACACMAGTTTGTATCGTTGGTCCCCAGATGTAGGTCTTCGCTGTGCGGAGCTACAGGAGTATCCAGTCACTCCACCTTGCAGGCACTTAAGGTACTAAACTTGCCATGGTACAAGAATAAGTGAGGAACAAAGTTCAAGAGCGAAAAYGAAGCTAAAAGCCTAAAAGCCTCCTCACAATCTCTCAAACTTCAGAACCCTTCAGAAATACCTTCCAGACAGGAAGAGTGGTAGATGCATTCAAAATAGGCAAAAAAGTGACAGTTTGATTTATGACTTGATCTGTAATGAGAGAAACCCAGAAGGATGACGTTTATTTATCTCTATTTTTAAATGTCTATGGGCACACAGTAAATCTTCTTGGGGGCGGGGGGAGGGTGAATAAAGACATGGAGACATGAGCTGATACATAATAAACTTCTATACTTTATTATCTTATTCTGTACAGTTATCCTTGAGTTTTTGAGGCGTTCRTTGCTGTTTCCTCTCCATCCTTCACTGGCCACTGTTTGTGTATGTTTTTAATGAGATGGTTAGTTGCTCCAGTGAATAAAATAGAACAACCCCAGGCTTAATCACGTGTATAAATCAAGCAATTGGAAATCATCAGATGCGATGACAGTATTTTATTTTCTGAAGAATAGGGCTCCATCTTCCTCTGCYTCCAGGCTTCTTTATGTGGAGCCTAGCAAGGCTTGTTTTCCTCATAACCAGTGTGTTACCCCAGTCTGCTGATATTTTAAAACTCATCTTTTTATGGTCTTGAACACTTCCRAAGAGTTCTGTTTACCCCAGATTATTTTTTCCTGCTTTTTAAAAATACCAGAAGAAATACAGCTTGCTTATTGGTACCAGAAGTTGACATTCTACAAAAAAGATCAAATAAAATTAAAGGAAACTCTCYCAGCAATGGAATATAGTAAAAGAGCTGCGGCTGCATTGTCATATGCTTTTATTTTGTCTTGAAAAAGTATTTGTATTAAACTATGATGCTGTGCATTATTGRTATGGATTGCCAGAAAGAAAATTATTTGCTACCAGTAGTCTGTGCCATTTCTAAGAAAGCGTTTTGGAGTGGAGGGAGACTGACAGCTTTTAATTGGGCTGCCTTGAAAACAAAGTAAGAAAAACAATTTAAGATAATTGAAACAGTCAGGTCTCTTAGTTGTGGGATGGGGAATATTCTGTAGCTGGGTTATTGGGGTATTCCTGTTCACTGCTCATAACATCTTTGTTTGAAATTGTTCTATTAGCGCCAGCTATTTTATGTTCTCCATTCAAGTTAATTGGAAGATGAGTACTCRGCTGGCAATATGCTAACATTAGCCAGAACTGATCCTTTTTGGGCCATAAAGCACAAGATTGTTCTGATTATATTTCTCGGTTACAGCCCTCAGCAGTTTWCCATGTGTTTGTGGGTTGCTCTGTGCCCTGGTACCTCCAGGCAGATTTCCTGGGGGGAAACTTACGCCTGGGCAATGGGGCCCAAGACAGGCGGCGGTGCTAAGGGACCCGGCGAATGTGTCTCACGTGCCATGTGCCAGTGCGGTGCGTTTGTGAACAGCGACAGAGCTGCTGCTCCRTGCAGGACAAGTTGAAGGCAGCAGGGTTCATAGCTCTTTGCTGTCTCAGTATGGGTGGTCCCTGGTCAAACTTCTCAGCCCTAACACGTGTTGTAATACTGAACGGTGCTGGGGGAAGGCTGTTGACTCTGCGTTGAATTTTATTTCGTTTTTGTAATATTTTTAAACAAGCTTTTATATTTATTATTATAAATCAAATGGAACTGTTGAGTGCTGTGTTAAAACTGGTATTATATGCTCATTCTGCTAAGTACAGAGGCCCAGGATAGGGATTATTCCTGTCGTGAAGGTTAAATATTTCTAAAAGAGGATTGCAGCATGTTATTCATCCCCCTATTCAGATTTTTAATGGAGAAAACTACCTTGCTAATTTACCTAATGTGTTATATATATATAAACATGGGCAATATTCTTGGGCTTTATATTTTTAAATGAGGAAATACTCAATTTCTCTTTACAGAGGCAGTGCCCTTATTTTGTATATGCTGATTCCTTTTAGATTATGTCATGTGATTTATCTGTAATCAAGTTTCATTATAGTTTCAAAACAACATGGCCATTTCATACATGTAATGTAGTAAGGATTTGTATTAAGCTCTGTTTTATTGCTTAACGGGTTGTTCCATGTGTATGTGTATTTTTTTTATAGAGAGCACTTGATATATTTGCATATTTATTTAACAAATTAATCAGGATGAGAGAAAATATTATCTCTGAATTGTAACTAGCAATAGTATTGCTGCAAAAAAGGAAAAGTTGACCTGTACAGTGAGCTTCCAGAAATAAACTTGATTCCGCATTGAGGACGAACACCCGCATTGGTGTTACTGGTGGGCGAGGAGAGCTGCTGAGCAGGACGCTCCCCTCTCGGCCCGTGGGCCGGACATGAGACCTTCCCGCTGGGCTGTTTCTGCACATCGGAGCCACGCTGGTGTCGCTGCTCCAGCGCCTCGGCTCGGGGACCGTCGGGATGCGGCTCCCCCGCGTCCTTGCAGCACACAGCGATGGTGCTGGACCCAGGCAGAGTTAATATACGCTCCTTGTTCAGGCTGGGCTTCATTACTCTTTCTGTGGACAAAGGCAAAGCCAGGATACTTAGAAAGCCAGCAGTTACTGGAGTGATTTTATGTTATATTTGGCCCTTAGACAAAGTATTCAATATTGCAGCCAGCAATTTTTTCTTAGCCTTATTAAATATTTCAAGGCTCTAACCAAGAGATTTGGTTGCTTAAAGAATAGAGAGCCCGTGGACAGCACTAGATGTTGAGCAGTTTTCCTCTGGGGAGAGGAGGAGGGCAGAGGCTGGAAGCAGAAGGGCTCAGAGCACTGCTCCCTGGGTGCTGCTCCCACTGCTTAGGCCCCTCGGGTGCCTCTGGACGTGGGCAGGAAGGGCGCCYGGGGCGCCGCGGGTGGGAGACCTGCGGGATGCGGGTGCAGCCGCCGGGGCTGGGCTGCTCGCTGGGAAAGTCCCGCCGGCGTCGCCACGAGCAGGGCACGCGAAAGTTGCACCGCGCTGGGGAAGGGGGAGGAAACGGGGCCTTTCCCTGTGAAGCCCCCCACCCCCGGCTCACCGCCGTGCACCAGCCCTTTGCAGGCCGGCTCTGACTGATTTCCCCCCACAGGAGCTTCTCGCTATGACTCTGCAACTGACACCACTGTGAGAAAGGAGCAGCAAAGGGCAAACGTGGCACGAATGAGTAACAGTGGCTTTTGTGCAGCGCACCGGCTGCACTTTCCACCTCCCCAGCTTGCCCGCCGGGCGCCCTGACGCCGACAGGGTTTCGAACGCGGCGCTGGGCTTGCTCCTCTCCCTGTTTTTGAGGCGCAGATCTTGGCAGCACGGCTTAACGAAGCCTGAAATGCAGGTGGCTGGGCCGTGCGGACGCCCTCCTGCCCCCACGGGCGCCGATTGCTCCGAAGGTGCAAGGAAAGCAGAGGGAGGGAGCGCCGCACGAGCGCTTCCAGCGCAGCCTCCCTGCCGCCTTGTTTGCACAGGGCTGACAAAGACAGAGCGTTTTGCCTAACGTGGATGTTCTCCAGCTGCCTGGGAGAACCTCCTTCTCTGCAGGCGATGGCTTTTCAGATGAGGGGATGGATGACGGGTGAAACCCTTCCAAATTAACTCTCTCCCAGGGAAAGCYGCAYACTGAGTGCCAATGTGAGGGCCACYGGSTTCGCGTTGTGTTTCAGGGGGAAAAAAAAAAAAGTGTGAAAACGATGAAGATTTGGATCAAAACAAATGCGCAAAGACTGTCAAATGAGAAGATGAACAATTTTTGTTTCCAGAAAAAGGCACAATTTGCATTAGTTTTATTATCTGAGGCAGGAGATGTAATCCTGCAGAATTATGTTTTTTGGAAGCTTCATCAGGCCTAACACATAATTCAGCTTCGCCTTCAGACGGAAACAAAACACTTAGGAGCAACAGCGATGTTTCACCACACTTTCCAGGGGCTGCTACTGCGGTCCTTGGCGCCTGGATGCCTCCCCTCGGCCCACGTCTGCACATGGGGTGCCAGCACCCGCTGGGGCCTGCCCGCGCTGCCTCCCGTTCATGCACTGCTTGTGGGCCAAGTTCTACCCCTAGAGCTTGCTCCACTCGCAGTTGGGGTGGGGGGTGGGGGTAGGTGGGGGAACAGCTCCCTTCTGGCACCACCATTTTTTTTTTTTCTGGCTTAATTTAAAGAAAATCTTAGATCATTTTCAATGACCACATTTTCCTTGCATGAACCAAGACACCACACTCTCCTTCCACCCAGAACGCACAGTAATAACCCAAATATATTTTGCCTCATAATCTGAATTTGAATTTGAATTTACCGCTTCTCGCCTGCCTTCTCTTTTTAGGGCTAAGCACTTTGTTGACAGCTGATGATGATTGTTTKTGTGTGTGKTTTTTTGTTTGTTTRTTTGTTTTTTTAAAACCAGGGCCTTTCTGCAGCCATGCCCGTGCCAGCAAGAGCTCTCACCCCATAGCTGAGGCTCTGTGRTCCCTGTGGACAAGGCACAACTCCTCAGCTCCCCGGCGCAGGAAAGGAAAGACAGACACATGCTTTGGACAAACCCTCTGACTCCCAGCAGTGCTCYAGAGCAGCATGTGGGGGTTATTTCTACCTCTCCAAGCTACAAGCAATTTTGGGCTTTATTCACGGAGTGGCATCCTGCATCCACACACGGCCTGTTTGCATGGATTGCAGGGTGGGAGTACACCAGGTTGGCTTTGCTTTTAAATGCAGTTTATAGCCATCATTTTACAGTATCTGTGCGTCATTGGAGTCACTAGCAGAAATAATATTAGAGCTGTGAGGAGCTACCTCGTGGCTYGTTTTCTAGCTGGTGGTTCATCCATGCATCCAAAGCAAGCTGTAAGGTGCCGCCAGCAGGGCCAGCACGCGGTGCAAGTGCTCACGACAGACAGACCCGGCTCGAYGGAGGTGTTTGGTGGGGTTTTCCTCCTGAGGACTGAACGTTGGGGCCACCTGCTGCTTTCATGCCCTGGCCCTGTTTACACGTGCAGTTTGATGCAAGGGAGAGGGGCTGTCTCCAGGGTTGACGGGCTGGGAAACTCTCTCTGCTGCTTTCCTCTCGTACAGCAACACCCCTTTTTCCCCTGAAGCAAAGGACTAGAAGAAAAAGAGTCTTCATCTGCCTTGCAGAATCAACCTGGGGGGGTGGCCGTCTTATAAAACTGTTGTAACTCTTCCACTGTATCCTCCTACACGTCTAACATTTCTTCCTGCTTCCCTACTACTGGTATTTAAGGCCACATGTGAACTGGAACATCATAGAGAGCCTTAGACCTCCGTGCCAAGAGGTCTAAGAGCTGTGGAGTTTGCCTCTTGGGCTTCAGGACGATGACCTCGGGTGCAGGCAGCGACTGTGACATTTGCCCTAGTCAGACTACGTCCCTGGATTTCGAGCACTTCTTAGCTAATTCAGTGCCACCTGTCACGGCTCCTGCAGGTTTTCAGGGCAGGGAGCCTCTCACATCACTGTTTTATCCAAACTCCCATCTGAAGCTTTTCAGGGTAAAACCCCACTTGCAGTAACACTCACACACGTAAGCCATGAAAATTATGAACCAACATTTATTGATGATATGTACATAAGAAGAGGTACAACATTTAGTGAAATGTTATATTCACGATTACTTCCAGTCTAGAAAGAATGTCCAGTTTTTTTACACATGGAAGTTACAGAAAACAGTTGACGTCATAAGAAAGCGTTAGGAGGGAATGGCTTTGAAAAGCTGGAGGAGGAAAGGGTCTGGACTACAAAGCCAGGCTTGGTYTATGAGGCTTTCCATGTAGAGGATGCCACAACTGAGCCTGGAGCGGGAGAGAGATGYTACCACCTGCACTCAGTAGCTGTCAGGCAAGCTGGGCTATAGCTACTGTACACACACCCTTTCAAAAGCCGGGGCTCCTTCCGAATGAAAGGAAAAGACGAGCCCCATCCTGCTTGGTTTGGCCTCTCTTTAATGTGACATAGCTCAGCAGAGCCCAGCTCGTGACCGGTCGCCCTTGGGAAACGGTGTTGAGGAACACATGGGGCCCTGTGGTGTGCACCCAAACCCCAGGAACCCCGTCCTCGGGTGCACCACGCTGCCCACATCCCACGCTCTGGGGCTGCCTTTGGATCTCCTCCACTTTAGAAGGAGATGGTTGAGCTTGGAGGGGAGCCAGGTCCCAGGGACCCAGCAGRGACTCAGTGCCCACCCTTCATCTCGCCCAAAGTCTCCTCCAAACCTTTCAGCATCTGTGATACTGGTAGTGCCTCCAGCTTACACTCCTCAGAAGCTGCTGTTCTTGTCTTCCCACAGCCCGGAACTACAGTCCGGATTTCACCATGTCTTACTTTGCTGCTGAGTACAGAGGGCCTATGTGTGTGCTAGGAGCAGCACTTTGGAAATTRCAGATGTTATGGACATCCAACACAGTAGCTCAAGAGGCATTTAGCTTGGTATTATTTATCTTCCAATAACTACTACTATGCTTTTATTTCTTTTTAAGTGCAGTAGTAGCAGGGAACTTTTGCCTGTGAGTCTGTTAGTAAGGCTTCTCGAGCCCCTTGCTACAGCAAAACCACAGCAGCTTGGATGCCCTCCCTGGAGGAGGCTGGAGCCACGAGGGCCTGCAAAGGGTTCAGGGGATCCCGCGGACTGGCGGCGGTCGCACAGTGCACACAGAGTCACAGGGAAACGGGACCGGAGGGAGAGCGCAGCTACAACGGGCTTTTCCCTCGATGCTTGTGCTCATTTGAACTCACCACAGTCACAGTGACAGAGTTCCGACATATCAGGCAAACAAGAAGAAAACAGACCATAAACTAACTATTTGCTATGCCTATTAATGCTTAATGCAATTACTAAGTGCATTCCCAAGGCAGCAAATCTATACTGGGGTTGCTGCCTCTCACTGCCAAGGATTCAGACACATGCAGGTACTAACACGCACCATGCTGGTTAGGGAGTTGTAAACTAAAAATAACTTATGTACAATAAGTAAGTTGGCTGCATATATGATTCTGAATGTTATCAGAACGAGATACTCAATAACAGACAGAGAAAGCAGTTATTAAGCTACAGAGCTTATTCACCTAAATGGATAAAAGGAAAATAAACGCCAATAAAAGGATAAATTCTCAAAACTAGAAMAAAATTTTAAAAGACAGACTGATTTTCTACTATAGTTCAATGCACAGCAATCAATTAAATTAAATTAAAGCATCTCTATCCATACTGTATACACCATTTCACTGAAATTACACATCGATAGCTACATTATCTACACTAAGTGCAGAGAGGCACTGGACATCACGCTTCAACAACATGTCAGACCTGGGCTCAGGAAGGATCTACCGCTATTAGTAACGCACGCAGCACTATTCTACCCGCAGTTCCAATTAAGGTAATACCTGGTACATCTGATTTAAAACACGAGAAAGATTAAAATGCAAGGGTACATCAACACACTTTCTATATGTATATCGTTCAGGTATTTAGACCTAAGGAGAATATGAGTCCTATAGAACTCTGAATAGGTGAAGAGATGCCCAGTGTCGGTCACACTGGGACTGCAATATCTGCCATTCAGTGTTTTCCCTGTTTTGCTTCTTTGAATCACACTCATGGACCTAGTTGCCTRTAAGAATTTTTATCTCATATAACTTTTTGCTATCAATATTTTTATTCTTTTAAAAAAGTTCCATGTTAATTAAAAACAATTTAATATAGCCATGGCCTTAATGCCAAGAGGTATTTTCCTAATGGGAACATACGACCATAAAACAGAAGCAAGGCTCACTTGTCTTGGTCAAAAAATATAGTGTTTGTRTTCCTTAAAATACGTAAGAAAGGAGGAGGTATTTGTACAGATGCTACCTGGTTCAATTGGTCCCATGGTTGTTCTGTTGGTCCCTTTTCAAAGGGGTGCAAGCGAGGCCAAGTCATGCAGTCCTTCTGCAGGCTGAACTCACGCATGCTTTGTCCTAACAATATGGGCTAGGCACCTGCTATGGACCTGGGTTTTGGCCTACCCAAATCTCCAGCTTTCCTTATTCAGCATTCTGAGCCAGTCAGTCACACACGAGCAGATCCTATGGAAGAACTGCAGAACTTGGCACAGGTAACACCAGGAAAAATGACAAAAAGGAGGGACAATTGCCCAAGATGGTCAATCTAAGAGATTGTTCAGGTTATAACAATATTGTTCCATAATGAACTGCAGCATTTAAGGACATCTTGAAATTCCTATTTGCTTCCTGCATTTTGTGCTTTGTTTATAATTCATCACTAAACATATGTTCTTAGTTCATTAAACATAACACAAAAACATTTAATTGGTTTTAAATGTTGTAAGAAAACTGCCTTTGTTCTAAGGTACAGACTCCTTAGAAGATTTATTTCCCTATCTTATATGGTCATATAGAAAATATTATAAGAAAATATTTGTATGTCTGTAAATTACAGATACTAGGTAATTTAGTTCAGTCTACACTGTAGTTTCCAGAGAATAAGTAAAAACCCATAAAACCTGTGTTAATAACTAAATTGCTGTTGAGTATATAATTTTTAACAATATAAATACATATGCAACATTTTCTCATGCATTCTACAAATTATAGTTCACACCAGATCATGGGATGTGGGATGTGTTTAAGAAATGGGCAGGACATGTTGGGTGGAAGTGTGTGCAATCGTGCTCTTTAAGAAGGCAGGACATCCTGTACTACACCAGAACTCACAAGCACGCTCAGAACCGCAAAACAGAAACGCTACAATCCACAATTTTGACTGCAAAATCAATTTGTAAACACAATCTGCATACAGCCTTTGAAAAAACTGTAGAAAAAAAATAGAAAAGAATGATACAAAAGTCCCTGCAAACTATTCTATTTATGTACAAAGCAATATACAGACACCAGAGAATCCAGGTTGCGTGATGCTGCCTGCCTGCAACAGTCTCCCTTTGCACCGTGGCGCTTGCCACGGAGCATCATTAAAAACACTTGCGAAATTCTTGAACTTGGGAACCCMGACCAGAATGACTGGCTATTCCAGCACCAACCAGTGATGGGGCTGCCGCAGAAGGTAGCTGGAAACGAAGAGGGAAGTGTACAGCAAAAACCTGGGCGACGTGAGGAATCTCACAAGTCTTCTTGCCTCCCCAAGTCCTTCCTTAGCTCGTGGGTTAGCTCCCACTCAGCCTGTAGAGACCGACCTTAATTGGTGGCTCAACAAAATGTTTTTTTTTTTTTTTTTTTTTTTTTTTCTAAATATTTGGAGTCTGAGTTTTCCATAGGAGCTTCAAATGCACAACTGCTGTATGTGCTCAGGTTTGTATGACCTGGGAGTGGGGAGTCCCCACGTCTCCACGGAGCGGGGTAGTGTCTGTGGGATGGAGGGGAAACCTGAGGGGTGGGTCTCCGGTGCCTTCTGCCCATGAGCCCATTTGCACAAGAAGTAAAGGAACTCACAGCACCCGGCCTTTAGCAGCGATTTGGCTCATTCATAGCAGCAGATTTCAACAGATTCCATCAGGAGGGGAAATTGAGGGGGGGACCCACCGTGCAGTCTGACCCAGAGATATCACTAGGGACGTTCAGGAGGTCCTACCTTAGGTGGGCAGCACCATAGCATCAGCTTGTGCTTTGAGGATTACAGAGACACAGCTTGGTGTCCACTGGGGAAACTGAGTTGTCTTCTCTGACACTGCAGAATTGCAATTCCTTTTTTCTTTTTTTTTTTTTACTTTTTTCTTTTTTTTTTCCAATATTTGAAGTTATCTTCTTTATATAGATACTCGACAATAAAAAATGGGTAAATCATTTTCCCTCAAAGTGATCAATATGACTGCAGAAAAGAAAATCACGCCTCCTCCATAGGGTACTTTCTGCTGGGACCAGGATGTACCACACAACCTCATGTGCTRAAGCAAATAGGGTTTTATCAGAGGCAAATCACTCCAGGGCAATGCCTCTCATAACACCTAACATGAAAAATACCCTAATCACGGCCTTAGAAGTCACAGTAATAAAAATCAAGGATAATCTTCTGGCTCATAACAGAATAAAATTACAGTACATTTTTATAAAGTGCCCTTATTTACTCTTCTGTAAATTAATTCAAATGCAGCAATAAAAATGGGAAAATAGAACTTAATGACATGATAAACAGTCATACCTTTAAGTGCCTACAAAAGGAATTTCTGAGCCTGGTACTAAAGCTCAGAGCCTTTATAAAGGCATTTGCAGGAGTGGAGGTCAGAGGCGAGGTTTAATACTGTGTGTGTTTTCAGGGAATTARGCGATTGCTGCTGTGTTGCTACAACAAGACCACAACACAAGCAAAGTGGAGAGAGCGGAGAAAAATCGAGGCAGTTGCCAGAAGGAATTTGTTCAAACTCTGTTGCTGCAGCTTCTCAGATGAGCAGTCTGCTCTTCTGGGTATCTAGTACCAGAAAAGTGATGGCCCTGGCAGTGATGGAAAACAAATGTGAAATCTGTACTACTGACGTGCTTTAAAGYGACATAAAGCTCCGAATTCCCTGTACTTTGAGAAAAAAATGGAGATAAGCTGGATCTCCGGRAAGAAACAGATCAAAACTCTTGCTACAGGGATCGTAGTCTCTACGTGGAGTTTTAAACTCCTTGCTGGACCTGCGGCATAGAAGTGGTTTGGCTTTGCAGCATCTTGGCCAAAACACTTTGGGTGTGAGAATCACTTTCATCTTTAATACCAGACGGTGACTCTTCCCTAGGACTGCATTGTGAAACGTCTTATTACTGAAGGGAGACAGGAAGAGACTTGGCTTTCTGGGAAGCCCAAGACTCCCACGGGATTCAGTGGGAGTTCAGGTGGCCAGGACACTGCAGGCACAGGTTTCACTCCAGCAAAAAGTAGGGTTTTTTTTTTTTTTTGAGAAAACAGTTTCTTGCTGGTTCAAATGGAAGGAACACATACCATAAAATAGGCCCAGTTATCTGAAGCATTTCCCTGTGCAAGTCCCATGCTTGGCTCCTGGACTGCTGGTGTCTTCCTCTAAAGGAAGTAATGAAGAACATTCAGTAAYAAAGTGCTCCTTCGCTTCTTTACATCTAATGTACAGTGCTCCTTAGTTCTAATTAATAGATAGTAAGAGAATGCTGACCCAGCTTCAGCTATAAATGCATTAAATAAATGCCTATGTATGTACTTTAAGCAAGCTTAATTAGGCATTAGCTGAGTCTTGGCCTGGGTTAGATTTTTTCCATGTGCCAGTGCTGCAGCAATCAGAAGGGCAAAAGATATTGCAGTTGCAAAGACCCAGGGAGGAACAGACAGCCCCACAAACATGGTGAAAGCAGAAAGAAATATTAATTCCTTCTGAAATACACAGATATCCCTTTCTACAGGATTTTAACTGTGCTACCCAAGTACAGGAAACAAACACAGAACCTTCACCAGAAGCAAATTAATATATTAATTAACACTCTGGTGAAATAAAAAGAGAGTCATGAGTAACCAGCATCATCTACTTAAACGTGAACTGTGAGTTAGCTTGAGTGGCCAGCTCCTGGGTTATTTTGTGTTTATGCAGTTAAGTAGCAACCCAGTCTCATGTGGAATGAGCAAATGGAGAAACGCAAGCCAAGAATGAGTTACATTTTCCCAGAGAAACAGAAAGCTTTTTGATGGTTAAATACAGTGCTGTGTTGAAGTAACACTAWATTAAGAATTCAGCCAGGGTAAAAGTAGAAGAGGTTACCAAACACAACATTTCTCCTTCACCCACATCCACATTTAAGTAGAAAAATGCCATTGCAAGTACCTTTTGAAACTTCCCTGAGTTACGGTATCTAAAGAATTGCTATTTTAAATCACAGTCTGCTATTCTTGTCCTGACGAAAGACCCAAACTACTCTCTCTCGYGTGGGTGGAGTTTCTGTAGCATCCCATTCCTTCCTCCCTAGTCTCCGTCTGAAGAACCACTCTTCAAAGGACGGCWTGTCCCACGTGGATAAGCGTAAGCATATTCCGAGCCTTTCCCAATATGTAATTTTGTGGCACTGCCTAGTCGCACGTTGCTGGCTGTCCTATTTGCTTCCAGCTATTAAACAGCTTCAAAAGGCAGCTAGGCTTACACAGATGAGTTTTCTAAAGCTACTTTCAAGACAAGCGATTGATGTAGCTGCTTCTAGGAAACTGCTAGGACGAACAGCCTGGACAGTCACGTATTAGTTGATGGGCTGGGCCATGGCATGGTCCAAGAAGCCAGGCTATACGCTGCATGTTGCTCTTGGACACGTCTGCTACTCAAGTGGCAGTAAGTTTCCCTTGATGCCCCCCGAGGGGAGAGCGTAGCGTGCACAGCAGGCACATCACAGTGCACCTATGTGCCCGCACGGGCACTTTGCTGCACGTCACTCGGAAGAAGAAACTTCTTCAAATCCAGACCAGGTCTCTGATCCTGGGATGCTCTTAACACCTGTCCTTCCAAAGCAACCCCTAAAGTGCAAGAATCTGGGACTTTTGTTTTTCTTACTACAAATGCACTTTAAGAAGGAAATAGGTGGGTTTGTTTCCCTGTGTTTTGGAAGGTCAGACCCGGGATATTCTAATAAAAATGACTGAAAAGAATACCTCCTATCTATCACTTTTACAAATTTCTTACAGTTCTAGCCTGCATAAAAACAGCCTTCTAGGTGAGACCTTCACCTCTAACACATGTGAGAGACCTATAGAATTCACAGTGGTTCAATATTTTCTAAATCATGCAGGCCATTTTGTTTAGGCTGGTAGCAATGGCATGTGAGAACGAAAAGAGGAAGGCAATAAAAATATTCCATGCCAACAAATGCTTGAATGAGGAATACCCTGGCAAGGGACTTGATCTCCACATCATTAATTCATGCAAGTAACCTTCACTGGCTCAAGTCCATGTGCATTTCTGGAGATCTTCATATGAATGCAGATGAGCTAGAGCAGGTTATATTTATATTTTACTAGCTTCTACAGAGCCAAGCACCATTCTACAGTTAAACACGTTATTCCTGTTTACACCCACGAGAGACCTGAGCACAGAGACTGGCCAGCCTATGTCCAAAAATATTCCAACTCTGTTTTCTGCCATTTTCCACTTCAGTATCTTCTCCTATTCCAGTTCTTTCTGGGAACCCTAAAAGCTCCTCAAACGTTGCCCAGGGCTGCTCCAATGGGCAGAGCTTCCTAAGGCCACTCGGCTCAGCTTTGCTACAGACCGTTGCTAATATTATAACAGCAGCCACCRGTGTCTTAGAGTTGCCGAATTTGAACAAGCATCCTTAAAAGCATTTATCAGGATGATTACTGTGACTCTAATCTCTTCTGACAGGAAGAGCCAGCTATACTATGTTGACAAAACACCATCTTGTTAATGCAGATGCCTTGCGCCCTAGGAATCTTTTCTCTGACATTAGAGATTTGCATGAATTGTTACTCTGCAAGAGACAGAAAGAGAGACGTATGCTCAATATACTGGTCTAAATCCTGAAATTCTGCTTTACTCTTCATTCTGTTCTAATTCTGGCTCAATTCTGTTAACTTTTTGAAATTTGGCTTACTAAAAAGTTCAGGTTTCAGTCATTCTCTGAAACAGGACACATACTTGAAAGAATCTTTCACTTCAAATTAAATGTTGCTAATGATTATACTCAGAAACTCTCAGTTATTTCGTGTAAAGAGTTCAGGATTTGTTTGCAAAGAAACACCATGCACCCAAGCATGATGTCCTTGCTCACAGCTAGTAGTATCTCAGTTGCATTGTCTCTTCCACATGGGAAATCCCACTGAAACCAATGCAGCAATGTGAGTAGTAGTAAGGTGCTACCTACTTCAGTTGAGGTTTGCATAACTGAGGCCACGGTATCCTGCAGTTTCTATATCAGCCATAGGTTCAGTGAGGGAACTAGCGGCCACCTCTGCATTAACACTACCTTGTATGATGCAACACATTGTGGCTCAAAGCAGCACAGCCCCATAATAAGATGAAGGCTGCGTCTGCCTTGTGACAGCTGAAAAAATACAACACGTGCACTCAAATGAAAGGTCTTGCCTCGATATCAAGTGTTAGTAGTACTGATGCAACAAAATGTCTGGGGAAATTTATCAACTTCTGTCCATTAATCTCRCCACTGGCTCCAAGTTCAGTCTGAAGCGCAGTTAGGCACAATGTCTCTGTGCTTCCCATGCCAGGTGCTCATTATTATTATTAAAACAAACATAAATCTTTATAGACATTTCCCAAAGATATTCCAGCCACACAGTGCTAACTAGACCAAACGTCCACTGTGCAAATGATTCACAGGTATGCCACAAGAGTCAGCGAGACGCTCGAAGGCTGGCAGGACGCTGGGCGCATCTGGCACTACGTCGTGTGACCTGCGTCCCTGCGGAGAGCCATAGGGGCACTTGGATCGTTCCGTTGTGCAGCGCCTACATTCGCTGTGTCTTGAACGAGAGGGGAGGCGGGCGAGAGCACATCTCGGCACGCGGAGGAGTCTCCAGCTGCATCCGCTCAGACAGCAACGCAAGGGAGCCAGATGGTGGGGGACCGTTATTTGGCAAAGACACTACAACGACTTTAGGAGCTCTTTGCTAAGTTTCAGTTAACAAATTAAGTAAGCACAAACTGTAGATGTTAAATTAAAAAAAAAAAAAAAAAAAAAAAGAGAAGTCTTCCTTAATAATGACAGCTTTTACCAGAAGAGAGCTTCAGGGCTTATTAAAGGTGGAGCTGGGAATCTCTTCCCCTAGTTCTCGCGTTTCCAAGGCTCTTCTTCAACAACACTGAAGTCYGCGGATTTGCCATTGGTTGCCAGCGTGACCTGCAAGTAATTATCATCAACACACCGACTTAAAGACCAAGGCACTCTGCTAAGCAAAATCATGAGTTTTATATGGAAGATCATGATATTTACAGGAATTAGGTACCATGTGTTAACATATATACAGAAGATACTTATTCAGAATTCACAACACTCCCAAATACTGTTCATTTTTAATACGAACTATAAAATACTAGCAGTAGAAAAAAAAATGTTCCATATTTATTTTCTTAGCTTTTGATATAGTTTTGTTTTTAATAACTCTTTCAGAATTCTATTCCTGCCCTATCTCCTATAGATTTTCTTTTTTAATACAGAAAATCTGATTTTATCAGTATAATTCCTTGGCAAAGCAAGATTGCTGGTGCCAGGGCATAAAAAATGTGCAAGGCCAGAAAAATATTTTACATGTAGAGATATATTTATATACATACACAGGAAAACTTACCTGCAATTCCAACAGCTTTAAAGAAATGGAGGCAAAGATATGCTGTGAAAATACTGTTCATTGTATCACTAGTTCTTACCATGTAGTGAAAGATTTGGGGTATTTTCAGACCAAAAATCATGGGATGCTCTGTTTGTCTCATATAGAGCATATTAACAAAATGTCACTTCCCCATAAAGCATTGTGCTTCAATATTAGCTTATGAGTATGATTGATRGAAGACCTACAGTGATCTACCCACTTACGGTAAATAAGACCASCATGTTGCATCCCAAAAATCACCATCAATAAAGCCATGCTTCAAAGCAAATATTTCTAGCCAAGCTAATTAATTTTTTTTAAAGGCAAATGTTAATTTGTCTTTACAAAAATGGTCTAGATCTTTATGAAATGAAAGGGGACCTTTCATTTAATTCTAAAAGAATGGCTTATTTTTTCCTAACTTACCTTAAAAGCTTGCAGTCTTAGTTTCAAATGAAAACTTTAAAACAATGCTGAAATTCCCCATGCTGAATAAACTGTATTCATGGWTGCTTCAGGACATGGACACAATGAACTGATTTTTGAAATAAAGTCATGCGTTTTTCTTGGAGAATTGAAATGGTAAAACATGCAATTACAGAAATGAACAGCTTATTCAGAAATGAAAATCACAGAGTCATGTGAAATGTGATAAAAAAATACAAAAATATCATGCAATAACCACCACTCTATCCGAATATAAAGTGAGAGTGCCTATTAAAAATATACATTGACCATGCAAAATTATAAATAACTAGCACTATACATGGAATATATTACACAAAGTATGAGAAGGGGCATGCTAGTAGATTAGCTTTCCAAAATTCTGACCAGAATTGCAGTGAGCTTTTCACCCCACCAGTGCACTCTACAGGATGAAGAGACGTCTCTCCAGCTTTAACATCTGGATACTTTAAATGCCAAAATCTCTTGCTRCTCTAAGCACTTAGGAGATGACGACCACTCTGACATGCTCCAAGTGCTTTACAAATATCAGCATCTACTCATGGTTCATAAGGTAGATAGCAATATGAYCTCCTTTTGGCAGCTTACAAAAGTGCCCACTCAAAATCAGGCTTGTAAATCATGCAAGGAAACCCTGGCTCCTTCTGTAAGTTTAAATGTACAAAGCAGGACCCAAAGCGGAGCAAATCTAAAACAAACAAAAAAGTGAAATTCTGCTAGGTCATACGTTTTCGTTCCTAAGATTTCCCTAAAGGATGGACTTAGGATGATGTAGTGCATTATTGCAGGTTTCTGAGGTAAACTAATGACTTAGCTGATAGGAATGACTTGAGAAACTGAAGAAAAACTACAGTAAGAAGAGTATGAAAAGCCTGCTTTCTAGCTTGCCTTGGATCTCTGCAAATCTGAGACACTGGAAAGAGAGAAAGTTTTGAGCAGGCAGTTCCTTGAACTTGACTCAGACTCACATGGCAGCTGAATTGGTCCTGAACGCACTAGAAGGATAACATTCCCTTTCACTGAAAAATAGGTTTCCAAAAGAAGTATAAAGTTACTCAAGAAGTACTTGGAGTGGAGTACTTATTAATTACTATAATCACTTCTCTGATCTCTTCGACAAGGCTAAACTCAAGCACTTGTGTAAAAATTCATTGTTTTAATTTCCAAATGCTTGTTTCTACCATTCCTCTCACGTAAAATGAGTGACAAAATGTCCACTCTTATTAAAAAAAAGAGTAATCTTATCAAAAACTTGAAAGATTCAGTGAAAAATTCATACAATGCAAGTTTTTCTTTCTCAAATTCAGCATTTTTCCCCCTGAAAATTCAGGTATGGCCTGACATTAGCTAGCACTAAGCATTAATTTAAAAAGCTATTGAAGAGTTCCATCCAGAGAGGGAGTGTGTAAAAGCAGTAATATACATCTTATGTTTCCACTATATGTGCTGCTTTGCTAATGGAAAGAAGGCAGGCATTCAGTTAGGCACTGCCTCAGCTGCAGCAACTATCTGCTTGGATAAATAGCTCAGGTCCACTCACTGGCAAACCCATYTGTCGGAGGTAACATGCACAGCAGCAGACCAGAGAATTAATTAAAACTACTGACTCTGAAATGAAAGTTTTCACCTGGTTGTTTCAATCTTTCTCTCTCCTTCTTTTCAGTTAAAACTTCTCTCCTGATTTTAGACAGCCTGGTCTCAACCATGGGTGCAAGGCAAATTTCGAAGCACCAGCCACCCCAAGTGTGCATCTGGTGGGGTTTCACAAGCTCACGTTGCTCTGGTAGAGACACTGCTATTCCTATTATTAGCTCACGTTAGTTACAGCAGAGATTAGAGAGAAAAGATGAAGTTTGTGTCTCAGTGACGCAGGAGTGGCGATGGAAGCGAAGCACAAGCATGCTGTGTGAGCGCAGGAGCGTTCGGATGGTGAAGGGCATTCAGCATGAGCCTCTCTGGACAGCATATCATGGAAGGCAGGCAGCAAACGGCAACACCAGCATGCGGTTTGCAGCTGTCCTTCATCTGAGCTGGCAATTAAGTTCTCTGTTGCCAAAGAAAATTAGGTAAATGTCCACAGAAGGTGATGCCATATTCTCTGTGTCTTGGCATATTTCCGTAACCCACTGCATCTTGCCTTTTGATATGTAAACAACGTACATGATTTTTCACATCAAGTGACATCTTTTAAGGAGAGTGCAAAGAAACTTCTTTTGAATTGCTCAAACTCATCCAACATGTCTGGGGTTCATAGAGCTTGTTCTCACATTGCTATTTGTGGAACGATTTGAAAAACACATGCACATTTGAAAAAAAGAAAATAAAACAAAACATACAGTACTATATACACGTCTCAATATCCATAAATGTGAAAGGTACCTTGCACTCATCTACTATGACTGAATTGTGAGCTGCATAAACGCACTGGTTTGAGTTGTTTTCCCTATGATTTTTCATGTCATCATAGATTGACTGAGTCTTGGTCATTTCAATATCTTCATGCCCTTTATGATGAGAGTCAATGCTGTCAAGTTCGGCCTTGGAAAGATGGTAGACAATTCCAGCACCAAAAGAATCTCCGACGACATTGACTGAGGTCCTCATCCGGTCCCTACAAAAGAGGCACAAGGCAGAGGTTGACTGTCATGAAAGGAAGAAAAGGTGCAGCCTGCAAGGATCACTTAGTGTTACAGCTCCTGCATTTTTTTCAGGAAGGTTATGGCATCTTTATAACAGGAAGGATCATGGCTTTCAGTGAAACAGCTCCCTTTTCCAGGAGACTTGCCCAGGCTGAATGGACATGCAAACCCCCACCTCACAGCTGCTCATACTCACCGCTCTTGGCAAATAACTTGCCCTAGAAACAGAGCCAACTGCAGACCCATGCTTCAGCAAGACCTTCCCAATGCTGCTTCTGGAATGGGAAGTTTCATCCAAAGTCATGTGGCCTGCATCACCTTCCATGGGTTAATCATGAATTCACTGAACTTACCTAATGAAGCCAGGGAAAACAGCTTTGGATCTGTGAGGAGCTTTGGATCGAGAAAACTATAAGAAAACAAATGCCCCAAGCGTCTGCACAAGTCTCAGGCCTTCAAAGCTCCCCCTAGACGCCCCTCTGTTGGTGCTATCTTCACAGATGGTCATCTGTCAGCGCGGCACCGTGCCCACTCACCCACTGCATGCCAGCACTCAGCATAGGAGCCAGCCAAATACAGGTCGTGGCCTACAAAATGATGAGCCCATGACAGCAGCTCAGTAACAAGTTGCCCCTAGCTGCAGGGAGGTGCCAGCTGAGGCCCACACACTTCCCTACAAAGAAACCTGCTTGCTGGCACCTCCTGAGCATGATGCCACTGGACAGACAATCTGCCTCTCCTCTGCCTCGCTTTTACACCGTGATTCAATCCGTCAGCACCCAGCTCATAACGGTGGATTTTCCCTCATCCTGTCCCAAAATCTCACAGAGGGGAAGATGGTCATAGAGACAACTGCAGCACGGTGAGCACACACTCCTTCCTATGGCATACACACTGTATTATACAGTATGAAATCACTTACACCTGCCAAATAGGTGCCAGGAGCTAGTGACTCGATTTGCCTCTGTGCAACACTCCTGGAAAACTTCTGTTAGCTGCAGTTCAAAGCTACTGCAGCACCGTAAGTTTAGCTTTGTCAAAGAGACCAGAGAAGCGATTACAGTGATTAGCTGCCTGGGGTACGTGCACCTCAGCTCAGCTCTCCACGGTGCATCTGAGGAGCATCCACAAAGACACATTAGCCCCTAAAGGGCAGGTCAGTGTGGACTTTCACTGACAGAAAGGCTCATTTGCAGGACCTCTCTCTCCCATGATGGGAATTAATTTGCAAACAGTCTTTCTACTATTGCTAGTATTGGATTTAGGCGACATCTCTGTTTCCTGTACAACACTGAGCAAATAGAACAAAAAAAAAAAAACCCCATAAACCTTAAATTATAGACACAGATTATCCATGCCTATTTATGTGCATAAAATCTTTTGAGAACTTTTTAACATCTTTGCCATAAACCTCTGTAAATCCGCCTTTTTCACCTGTGGAAGTGTATTTCCTTTCAAGTTTCCCCTTTCCTTCTCTTCATTATCTTGCCTACGTGTTTGAGTTTGCACTGTAATTTCTTACATGAATCAGCCCATTTCTATCTTCAAAAGAACACCCAGAAGGAGAAAAAGTCTCCAGCAATCCCGCCAAAACCCACACAAACCAACAACCCATAGGCAAAGTAGATTCTTCCAGTTTTGCTTCACTTGAATGAAATGTTTTACATAGTTATCATCCTTTGCCTACAAAGACTGCTTTAAACATAGCTAGAGTGTAGGAAAATACAACTTTCTGAGGTGAATTCTTGATGGCGGCTATCGAATGTACTGCTGTGCTACAACACCATAAGAACATTAAAGCAGACCTGCTTAATTTTCATTTGCATAAGTAAAAATGAATTTTGAAAGGATTCATTGATGCCAGACTACGGAGGGACAGAATAYGGTGCCAAAAAAGGAGATGGAAATACACAAATATAATTTAGGCATACTTCATATTCTGAAAGGGTCATTTGAGGAGCTACAGCCCACACTCATGCGCACTGATACAAACTGCACAGTGGTGCAGAGCACGTTACACTGAGCTGAAGCGAATAAGGAGTTTCCTTAAGGAAAAGGACGAAATCCTGGCTGGGAGGAATAATGAGAAGGAAAGTCAAGGTCCTGTGTCAAAAACCAATCCAAAATTCAGGGTTTTGGAATCACTGGGAGGTAATTCTTTAAATCCTGATGAAGGCAAGTGCATTATTTCCTCAAACTGACATAAAACACAAGACCTGGAAGCTTAACAACCTTGAAGAGAGGAAAAGAAAAGAGAAGAACTGAATCAGACCCTTAGAGTCTTACTATTATCAGTATTAATATTAAAGCCTTACTGATAGTATGCTAGTATGCAAAAAGGTATTCTTATTTCTTGGGAACTTAAAAACCTGAGCAATAACCTTACTGGATTTTAGAAAGGAGATTAAAATCTTAACATCCCTTCCTAGGCAAAAAGCAAGGAATATGTTTAACTAGTCTTACCTCATTGCCATTCTAGGAAAGATCTCCTGTTTCCTACAGCTTAATTCAATTTATATGCAGCCTTGTCTGTAACACTGAGATGTTGACTAGGCCTGAATGTTCTGAATTTCAATCTGAGCCACGGAAAAGGAGTCAGAAATCAAGTGCTCTTTTGCTGCCCGAGTTTCTGAATGAAGGTAGTGCTCTAAGTATTGGATCAGCTGCCCAAGCTCATTTTCTCTAATTCTTCTTTCCTCGCTGCAACCCAGCACTGTACTTGAGGCTGTGCTGTGATATTTACTAAGCTTGTCAGCCTCGCATTTGGCAAGCAGCCAGCTCCTGGCCAGCGCAATAGAAGCTGGATTCACTCCAGCTGTTGGCATATAAATTACTGTTCTATTAAATGTCACTGCCGTGTTGCGCTTAATTTTAAACTGAGAAACTGAAGACTGAGAGGGGACCTGATTAATGTATATAAATATCTCAAGAAAGGGAGTGAGGAGGAGGGGGCTGGCCTCTTCTCAGTGGTGGCCAGTGATAGAACTAGAGGAAAAGGCCACAAATTGAGGCACCAAAAGTTCCACAGGAACTTGAGGAAGAATTTCTTACCAGTGAGGGTGACAGAGCCCTGGCACAGGCTGCCCAGAGAGGTGGTGGAGTCTCCTTCTCTGGAGATCTTCAAAACCCGCCTGGATGCCGCCCTGTGCCACATGCTCTAGGAGACCCTGCGTGTGCAGGGGGGTTGGACTAGATGACCTCTACAGGTCCCTTCCAACCTTAAGTATTCTATGATTCTATGATTCTATGAAACCGTGAGAGCTGTAAAAGCTTGAGAAACTTGCCTGGTGAAAACTCCATCTGTGTATGTGTACAGGGGTGGGAGAAAGGTCTAGCCATCTGATCTCTAGATTTTGAAGTGGCTTAGGAAAATATTGATACAGAAACCTTTTTGGATCCACCTTGAAGGAGMTGCTGTCAAGCTCAAGGGCAAAGAAAGCTCAACTTTGTGTTAAACCATGTGCTCAAAACATTCAAAGCTGGGTTTGGTTAGAATGCAGTTTCAGATGATGGTGGTATTGCAAAACCAGCTGGTATCAGTTACATCTGAGTTGGCTTGTGTGCTCTTTTCTAGCATCTGCAATGCCAGCAACAACCTTTTGCGTATCTCCTAGACCATGGTGGCCACAACACAACCACAAGAAGGTAGAAAATGAGGCCACTTGCTACGGCATAGATTAATTGGCATGCCACCTCCAACTACAAACTTTGTCTTACTTACCAGCACTACTGACATGACACAGCTATTTCCTTTTTTTTGTTTTATTTTTTGACTTTTCCCTCTCTTTCAGTTTTCAATCACTCTGGAATTGCATTGCTGATTGTCAGGCCCAAAGGATTCTCAGGCCAACCAAAGGAGCTGAAAGGCTCTTTTGCCTGGCATTGACTTAGGAAAGATACCTTGAAATATTTCTTTCAGAAGCACCATCTCTGAATCTATCCTTTCTATACTTACAGTTGTCACTGCTAGAACACCACAGTATAGACATTTATGTTTCTCCAAGCAGTGTTGGATGACCCAGAGGTAAAAAKGTTGGAGCTGAGACTAAAATACAGTATCAACGAGTGGATCGGAACTGCTGGTAAATTTACAGGTCTGAGGTTTGCTAGCGTGGGCAGAGCTTCTCAGTCCACAGGAATATTTTTAAAAGACATTTCCCTAAAAAAACAAATAAACCACAGGCTCCATTTGCACATCCTCCTACCAGCTGCAAAACCTATCTATTTGCCTTCACTTTGAGAGCCAGTAAAAACATGAATTTAAAATGAGTGTGCACCTCCCTTCTGCTCTCCTCCTCCCAGCTGCAGATTCCTACATTGTTTTCCTGTTTTGAACCATGATTTCATAAATATAATAAACCCACTGAATGTCTTATTTTTCCCTGTACTGCACTCTGACAGCTGAACTCTGCCTTATTTCACCATTCTGAGTCATGCCATGGTATTCAGTTATATATAAAGTATGTAAGTTATTTCTCCCTCTGCTTCCCCAAGCTGAAATGTCCCCCTTCAGAAACCAGTGCTGGAAGCTATTCTTCAAGACTCTTCGTCACATGACAGGTCCTAACAGATACAGTATAGCAGTAGGCCCAAAGGATGTGTCAGGGGATTGAACAAAATTTGAATTCTTCTCAGTAAGCCAAAAGATAAGTGACAGAAAGTCATTTCCTATTTTATCTTGACATTCTTATCACTGCTCTTCTTTCCTGCACAGTTTTAGTAGTATACCTGGGACTGAAAGCTGCCACAAGTATAAACTGACCACAGTGTCCAGCGTTCCCTCTTATGCCCCAGCCGGGTGCCATAGTTGGCACAAGAGCCCACTACTAAATGAATATTTGGGTGTAAGATGGTGGCTGGCCAGAATATACTCTGCCAGGGAAACAGAGGACCCTATAAAAACCTGCGGAGGCCAGTGCAACTCAGAAGAGCAAGGAGGTCCCTTTAGCTCATATGAAGGTAACAAAAAGATGTTAACATTGCTAAATGGCAACATAAGAAAGGATCTGACCTGGCATATATTCTACATACATTCACAGCTTCTGCATACAGATATTGAGGACCAAAGGTCTTGGAAAACTATCCTCGAGTTTGCTGTTTCTTGTTTGTAGACACCTTCCCTGACCTTGAAGCACTTTGAGCTCAAGCTCTTGAAAATGAAGATAGGTCCTTCAGATTTTGTCAATCTGTCACGAACATCTGGCCAGGGAATGGCCTTTTATCTTGCCAGTTTGTCTCTTAATAGGAATAGGAAGTAAAGTGTTACTTCCTTATGAACAAAAAGAAACCAACTTTCTTCACTATGAGTGTAAAACTTTTCATATGACGAATGCCCAAACCCTACTGTAACCAGCTGACAGAATTTTGGCCCCCATATTCAGCATCCATCCTTAATTTTAGATCAAAATAATGAGAAATAGAAATACAGCAGTAGAGATGAGAAAAAACTACAGTTTAGCCAAGTCTGTGACGGGGAGCTATCATGCAACGGAGCACAACTTACAAAAGCCAGTCAACAGCAACAAGCAAACTGATGTCCTGGGTGGGGAGACCCACTGCAGTCAGGATGAGCAGCATAGTGACGAGGCCCGCGCTGGGTATGCTGGCAGCCCCAACGCTCGCAAGGGTGGCGGTCAAGCTGCAAGAAACAGACACAAACGGGAGTAGGAGGAAGTGGGACGCAATTTCATTGCACACTCATGTGATCATTTGGAAAGTCTCACTTCTAACAAGCTCTTCCCAGAAAACCAAGGACTGTATGATAAATCACGGCAAGTTCAAGAAAGTTTGTGTWCCCCCAAAGATTCTTATTTAATAGTGGTCAGAGCTACAGGATTTGTTTATAGTGAGAACTATAAAACTAGAGATAGGTTATAACGTTAAAATCCTGGGGCCAGTAGTGTTTCCCTAGCTCTGTGAATACAGCTTTTGTCATTCAGACTTGTGGAAGTTTGATGCCCATGGGTTGAATTTCCAAGACGGTTCGTTTCTGTTTATTTATGGGACTTGCAGACTGGACTGGGAGCTAACGGTTTAGAGAAAATGGTTATTACCAAGGACAGAAGGGTAAAAGTCTTGGTATCCCAAACTCATTGTTCRTGCCGGTGGTGTAAAATGCCTAGCTACAAATCACCCTACATRCAAACCCAAAATTCATCTGATGGGGTCACAAATCCAAACTTATCTTTACTTTTCTCTCTCTCTCTTTCTTGTTGTTGTTGTTTTTATTGTTGTTTAAGACCACTAGAGTGATCATCTATGCTCCAGAGCTCCAAATGCTGAAGGTTRTAAGAATGCGGTTCAAACCACAGCAAGCATTAGCATTGCTGGGCAATCCTATGCAGATTGGAAAATAATTTGTCAAAGGAAAGGAGAAGAAAGCAAAGAKAAAAAAAAGGCAAGGGAAGGGAAAAGAGGGAGGAGGAAAGGATGAAGGGAAAGAAAAAGTTTCAGCCCTTTCAAAGCAGAGCGCAGAGCTGACTAACACAGCTGCAATTCTGTGGGTGTAACAACCAAATCCCAAAGTGCTTCCAGCACAGAAGTAGGGGAAGGGGGAAATCCTTGGCTGTYGGCCACAGAGCTGCTCTGATTTCCACGTGCCAGATGGCAGGTTTGACCCAGACGATGCAGTTGGCCAGGTGTCTGGGCTAGAGCACAGCCTGCCTTCCTAAAGCCCCAGCCCCGTCCAGCAGGAACGTGGGCAGGATGCTGGGCTCCACTGCCAGGCTCCGAGCATCGTGCCAGCGCCTCAGGCACTTCCAGCCTTAACTGGTGAGGGAGCATTCCCAAGCTCCTGCCAGCCTTCCTGCTGCAACRCTTACAGGGCTGGAGGGCAAAGAAGCTGTTCAGGTCCAAACAGAGCCCGGCTTGGCCACTGTTTCAAGATCAGGGTCTCTGGTAGAAGACAGGAAATCAGAATATCTGTGTGACCAGTAAGAGGCAACTAGGGCTAATTAAATATTAATCTTAATCAGACAAAAGTCTTTGTGCTATTACGTCCTGGTCATTTCAGTATCCCCAGGTCCACAAGCTTGGTGTGGCACGCATAAAGCAATACGAAGTAACTCTCCCTTCACTTGCACTGCCACCTCAGGGGACAGCTGGCTCCATGCTGCTGCAGCAAAAATGCTACAYTGCAGTAAGGAAGAAACCACTGGTATTCCTACAGACAGCCAAAGCCCCACTTACTGCTTAGTAAATGTGAGTCATAAAGTTGCCTAGTCCAGCCTTAAAACGCTGACACCAGACATCACTAATGAGTCAGTCCCTCAAAGAGGCTGCAAGGGGAGGAAGGCCGGTTCCAGCCTAGCAAACCTCTTGACCAAGTGCTGAGCCCTGTCTTGAATTTCTCTGGACTTAGTTTAGTCTAATATGTGCCTTCTCYGAAATGACTGCTCCCATTTCCAGCACCACTCAGGTCTAGCAACTCACTTCTCTAGAAGCCCTTTTTTGGTTTGCTTTTCAAATATTTTAGGGGTTAGGGCAGGAGATAAAGGAATGGAAAACATGCTGGCARTAAAGCTGGGCAACAAACACTGAATTAAGCACTGCTGTGCAGGTGTTTCTTTAGTGGAGGATTTAATAAAAGAAAAGTGGGTGGGTGAAAGCTGCAGGAGAAGGCAAACTTGGCAGCTTTCACTAGTGGTTTACATTTTAACTATTCAAAATGTTAGGCCTGGTGTCTTCATCACGTTTTCCACCGTAAATCAACTTTAGCTGCAGCAGTCATAATTCTGATATTCTTTCTCATTAGTCACCGTATCTAACGACTCTTAAAACTGGAAACAGTCTGGAATTACTCTTACCCATTTTAAACGTATACTTTCTTCCGACCTTCCAGATATTCAGCTGAGTACTAATTATGACTACTTGATATGAAAAAAATAGAGCTAATATTTTCTGGGCTAGAGATACAAAGTCTGAGCGTACTTTGACTGTGCTCTAGGTAACCTCATCCTGAGGAGGCTTTATGCTCAGTCCACTGGYTTTCCTGTTAATTGTGGTGGGKTTTTTTTCCTATTTCTTTTTTACTTCCTTTGTTTTCCAGGGAATATAAATGGGTATACTCTACAACGTTAATGCCCCACACCACTTTTAGGAACCCTCTCTATACTGTGTGAATTATCACACAGGATAGAGAAAAATGTTGACTTTTACCTTGCAATGCCAACTACAGACCTGTAAAAAACACTACCAGAATGTACTAAAGTGACAAATAGAAACAGAAATAGAAAAATAGAAATAGTGACTTCTGTAGAGAAAACACAAGTCACTAGGAACAACATATATGGCATTCTTCTGCACATRAAGATTAAAAATCCACTAAATTTGCCGTGGATCCCACAGTCAACTGAGAAAGCACCCAACACAAAGCTTCATATTTACAGTCTTCAAAAACACAGTCCAGAACTACTTTGAACTCACCTCACAGTAACTATCTGCCCTCCATCCAGCTCAATGCCATTCATTTGTGCGATGAAGATGGCAGCCACAGCTTCATAGAGGGCCGTTCCATCCATGTTAATAGTTGCTCCAACAGGAAGAACGAACCTTGTTACGCGCTTATCAATGCCTAAATTTTCCTCGAGACATCGGAAYGTAACAGGTAATGTTCCAGCACTAAAGGACAAAGAGCAAATAAGTACGAGASACATAATTAGAAAAAAAACATAAGAGGGAGAAAATTCAGAAATTCTGATATTGTTTGCATTTTCTACTAGCAATTCCTGCTGTGATTCAAAACGTTTTGGACAATTTTTCAGTTTAGACTACGTTTTGCTGGAGAAGGGGCTGTGGTCAAGAACAGAACAGCACTTAGGCTACTCAGAGCTCAGAAGCAGGGAAGGATATGAAACATGGCTGCAGGATATGAAAGTATGTGAAGCATGAATGGAAAAGGAACTCCTTGTCCACAGTGCCTTGCATTTGTGGGAACAGTTCAGGCTATTGCATTCACTAATTCAAARCAAAACACCTTCATCTAAAAACACAGTTGATAATGAACCATAATCTTTACCCCTGTGGATGCAAATATCTGCTACTTCTCTCCTTCCCTAGCAGGTCTGTCTGCTTTAGGAAAAGGACTTGCACAGGCACAAAACCTTCACAGAAGCATGTTTTGGTTCCTTAATTCTTTGTGGTATCTCTGAGGTCAGGTCCACCACTAAGTGAAGTTACTGATGCCTGGGAAGCTGCTCTGAAAAGAGAAAGCTGACCTGGGGAAATTCCTTTAAATCAGTGTTTCAGGACTCAGTCAGCTGGGGTGCATCTGCTCTAGTTTGTTTGCTTTTCTCCAAGTGGTCTAGCAGATATTCTCAAAGGCCTTGGCTATTGCACCACTGCTAATGCTACTATCATTGTCCTCTAAAAAATACTAATTTGCTTATAATGAAAAGAGTAAAGGACTAAACTCACCAAAGGTTCTCAAATAAATACTTACAGCATATTGTTTCTAGTGCCTTGCAACTTCAGAGTCTTTCCAACTCATTCATTCATTCATTACCACAGAGACACTATTGGGTAAAAAAAATGTAATCCTTCCATTTTACAGATAATCAAAGCATAGAAAAGGGAGATTAAGGCATGACTGAAGTAATCTCCAGAACAATATACTATATTAAATGTCCTAGGTTATCTGAGACAACCACCTGAGGCAGATATTTATCACACAGGATCTATGGATAACCCAAACCCTTCTGGACTGCTTGACACCTGAGTCACTTCCTAAATGACTCTTCTGGCCCTGCATCTAYGGCAGCTTGACTTGGAAGTCAGGAATACTTAGACCTTTGCCTTGTGCTTAAATGTTTAGGCCATTCTTTTGACCACTGAGGTGATTTTTTAAATAGTTCTTAAYACATCAGATGCATAACATCAATCATTTGTGTTCTGGCGCCTTTATAAATATGTTTGCAATTACAGTTTGTTTTGTTATGTTTTTAATCAAAGGTAATCACATTTATATTATTCYGTGTTTTCAGCCAAAACAGAGGCAATTCTCACCATGTGAAAACAATGTAGTATTCTTCCATGAGTTACTCTAGTGCCTACATTTATAGCRGGTAGTTGAAAAGATGAAGTGAGTCATTAACCAATAATTATTAGTCAGTTTTTAAGTCAATGTCTGGATCCCCTTGCTTTATACGGTAACARTAATCCTCCATTCCTCCCAAATGTAGGTCATTGATGCACACTGAAACCCAGATAGACAAAGGTCTTTTTCTTCCAAACAGATAAATCCCTCYGAAGATTTGTTCTCACAGATCAAGTCATCAGCACAAAGCGTGCATGAGCCAGTTGTGCCCCTGTCAGCAAGGGGAGGTGGGCACACAAGATTTCTTTGTTGAAAGAGCAGTAAATAGGTGCCTTACTCAGCCGGACCCAACAAAGCGCCCTAAGAGGAAGCCTTTGCACCTCTCCGAGGCACCAAATTAGACTGTGTGATGGCGCCTGTTGCAACTTGCCTCAGGAGCTACCAGCTAGTCCAGGTCTGTCCAGCTGGTTGCTCAGACCTGAAGAGCAGTCCAGTGGTAAAGGCAGCACCCACTGAAACCCAGAAGCTGGAACCACTTAGGAATTCCCTACCTCGTTCCACTTTCACCCAGCATAAAAAAAAGAAAAAGACTTTGCGCTAAAAAAATAAAGGCAAATGTTGTATATGGACATTGGATATTTCTAACTCGAAGCCTAGGTGGAAACTTAAACATTTCAGTGCAGAAAAGCCTTTTAAGGAAATTGTATTTTATTCAAGGCCATGGCCAAGCTCTGTCTCCCAAAGTTCATCATTATATCTCTCATTCTGGTTCATCAGGGCAAAAGTTGTCYAGCAGAGCGGTTTTGCCCCAGAGAGGGGCAGATAAAATCCAGTTCTCTTAAGGCACTCCTGAATTAAGAATGCTCAGTTTTCTGMTGGTCACTTTTGAATTAGGCTTTTTGGTTTTCCTTTTTTTTAAAAAAGGAGAGGAATGTTACATTTTATTCAGAATTTAAACATATTTTGAAGGGAAACAATTACTATAAAATACAGTATTCCACAGAAAACAGTTTCAACACAAATCTGGGAGTGCCCCCTGCAATGCATCACACCTTATTATACAGAGGTGAGCTGCACGCTTTGCWGAGCCTGGTTGGGGCATTACGCCATGTCTAAAATGCTCAGCTCTACCCTGCAGTCCCCTTACTGGATAAGAGAGGAAAAGCAAGGCCCTTTAGCAAAGCTGCTGCCATTTGTGAAGCCAATAGTATACAAGTGCAACTCTGCAGAGAGCTCCCTGGCCTTGCAGGAGAGCACAGAAAGGGCCTGGGTATCCTGAGATCCTCAGCAACAGCAGCAGATACTGACAAATCTCGGAGTCCTCTAACTCTCCATTTACAACAGCCTCTGTTGCCTATTGCCATCACGCTTAAAGGGTGGATGTGACAGGCAGCCACAGAGCTACATCGCCTCCATTTCCCTACATCTCCTCTSTTTCTCCCTTGGAGCCTAGCACACCTCTTTCCTTCAGACACAGCAAGGTGAATACCTGTCAGGGGTCAGATAAAAACTCTCATTCCTTACAGCTTGCTGCATTAATAACAGCTTGAAAGCACTCCTACCACTAACACGCTTTCAAAAGGAGAGCAAACAGAAYTATCAGCGTTTCCTAGCGGAGGAGACCAGCCCAGAGGCAACACAGTTTGCACAAGTCACAGAGCCAATATCAGTGAAGAAAATAGGAACCAGATTCCTTCAGCTGGCTGTGTGACCTCAAAAAATTGCCAGGGCGAATGGTAATTATTTTTTTTCCCAGCAAGTCTGAATAACAAAAAGCTTTTATTCAATGGCATAAAATGATCTTGCAGCRAAGGTCAGAACAGCAGATGTATTATATCTAAACAGCAGCTAATTATCTGCTAAGAAGTAAACAAAGCTGTTATTTCTCAAGTGTACCTGGAAGCGGTGCCTAGTGCTGTGATCCACGCCTGGAAAATCCCAGCAAGGAAGGAGAAGGGGCTTTTCCTGGTTATCACAAAGTACAGCAGAGGCAAGAAGATCCCCCCGTGGATGACCAGGCCCACGATCACAGTTACCATGTACATGCCGAGCTGCCTAGCGACTACTTCTAA
This sequence comes from Eudromia elegans, assembly GCA_003342815.1. Classification (NCBI taxonomy): domain Eukaryota; kingdom Metazoa; phylum Chordata; class Aves; order Tinamiformes; family Tinamidae; genus Eudromia; species Eudromia elegans. Next base: position 3,580,220 of record PTEX01000064.1, read on the forward strand.
GTCCTTGATCGCAATGATTTTCCCACAGATGAGGCAAGCGATGCCCAAAGGGGAATACCTAGAGAAAGAGAACAAGCAGAGACAGAAGGATCCTTACAGCAGGCAGTCACACACTTTGGGCTACAACCTAGYGAGAGAGACAGGGCACTCAATGCCGAGACGCAGATCAGGAAGGGATAGAAATTCAATGAATAGCTTTGACATCTTTTTAAAAATAAAGGCCTTTCCTGCAAATTCCACATTAACTTCAATTCTGGAATAACAACCTACAAGAATATAACAATRTTATATGTGCAATTGCTTAGGATCATATGAAGAACAATGCAGCATTTGTCCCTAATATGCAACTCTTACAGCTCAAACAGCTCATCTGGTCTCAGGGAGTTGTATTATTTGCTTCAGTTAAAATGCTTGTTGAAATCAATTGCCTTTCTTTTTTCTTGAATGCTGCAAATGTCTCTATTATGTTCTTCTAACCATTTAGACAAATGCTTTTAAGTCTATGGATTCTTCATTTACGCGTTTCAGTTATGTGCTATTTATGAGACRTTATTGCTCACCTCAGACAGGTACTCCCCTCATGGGAGCACCTTTTAACTGCAGCTTTTAAATAGGAGAACTGTGTCACTCTACAAACAGATTTGAAATAAATGGATATTTTTAAAATCATCCACAGTGAAAATGCCTGAATGCGCATGTATAGCAGATAACGTTTATTGACCCACTGGAAAGAAACCTCATGTTCTCTCAAGCAGCATGCCCCAAAACTGGAGAGCCCTTAGTCATCAGGCACTTGAATTGCAAGGCCAAATGTTGTCACAGAGTTGGTGTTTCAGTAAGCTTGATGAAGCATATTCCTTATAATGAATTATATGGTGTCAGAGCCAGAGGTCGGACTTGTTTTACCTTCCTGTCGCAACGCTATGCTCCTGAGTCCTATAAACTACTGGGTCTAGCACAGGAGTTACAGCCTTCTGGGCAGAGAGATCATAAACCAAACAGAATGTAATTCTGCTTAAAGAAGAAATGCATTTGTCTTTATAAACACCCACAAAACAGTGCTCTGGCCACAAAAGCTCTCTAACTGTTGTAGGCAGTGATGAATAAGTGAAACTCCCAGCATCGACTAATCTCCTTTCTCAAGGAAAGAGAAACAAAAAAGCACATAAGTGAAAACAAACATTTGCAGTGGATATGTTGAAACTGGAATGGTTTCCTGCCATTGCAACACTGACTACTAGAGAAATTTTGTAACTTCAGTTACATATTATGTCTTGGGTGAAATAAGAGTAAATCCTAGCTCTTGGAGTGTTTTGAGAGCATGGTCATAGTTTCTCTCTCTGTGGTCAAGAGCAGCAGATTACAATAGTGAAAACAGGGCTATATGAATAAAAACATCTATGTTTTTATTTGGCAAGATGTCCTGTTGAAAAGCAGAAGCATAACAGGAACTCATGGCCACTCTTAACTTTCATTCTATACACCTCCACAYAGCTGTGGCTATGTGCATCACTCTTGCAAAATGCATTTTCCTCTGAAAGGTTGCTAATGCTGAGGGCTCCTGCTTGAGGCACCGGAGGCACCTTGCTCCTATTTCTGGGAGCAAGATTAAWCTGTCCATCGAGAACCTCACAGGAGAGGCAAAGAGCAGCCTGTGACTCAGGAAATTGCCTTTCCAGGGACACCTGGCAAATGTGGGAGCAACGGGCCCTAACAGATGTCTCGTATSCGAGTGGCTATTTCTGCTCTTGGAACTCACTGTTAACAGTAGTCAGCTTGTTAAAGACCTGAGACTAATCCTAATTTAAACACACGCAGTGCAGTCACACCAATCTGGGACAGCAAGTTTGGCAGAAACAGTGGCGTACAACCAGTTTGCTTAGTTTGTGCTACCAAAAAAAAAAAAAAAAAAAAAAAATGGCACTGCCTTTAGCTGATTGACTGAGTTGACTAGTGTAGGACCTAGGAGATACCCAAACTAGCACCAAACTGTCAGCGCTATGCCAAACGTCACCATGCATTGCTATGCTCTGAAAAACTGTGGGGGTTTTTGTGATGTGGTAATATTTGACACTGTGTACAACAGCTCCAGGGAAGCATTTGAAATAATCCTCTCAAAGAAAGAGTGAATCCCCCTCTGGAAATGCAATAAAGGGCTCAGATCTGACGGCCCTAAGTCATTTTGGTGAAGGCAAGCCAGGCCTTGGCACTATGAATGGGCACACTTCAAAAGCCAGGGGCTAAACTCCAGTGTCYTGACTGCGATGAACTTCTAGGAGACAGATTCTGCAGGAATTARGCAGGCGGAAGGCTATAAATCTCTGACAAACACTGGAATTTTATTTAGTGGTAAGCCAATTTTTTTTTACAGAAGACAATTAACAAAGTCTGTCTCCAGGCTTCTTTATAATCATGCCTCCTAGCTAATACCTGGGGATTATGCTAACCTCCCAGGAAGATTTGGATGTTCTTATGTGGGGCTTGCTAGACTGCTTAGGTGTCCTGCTAAGGTGTTACTCCTTAGGTAACGAACTTCTACAATACATGTGGCACTTAACGGTGCTTCCTGGTAGCTGAATGTCTTGAATTTTAGTAAACAGAAAAATCTGCCATCTTCAGAAATATTTCAAAATGAGTCCTAAATAATCYTCATTATATAAAAAACAATGTTGTTTTGGTTCTAACACTCCTATTAAGGCTTTAACAACTGAACTATTTCATTACATAGTTTACTAATAAAGTGCATTCATTATATACAATATTAGGGTTTTGTGAAATTCTAAAAATCTGTCTGTGTGCCAGAAGTTAGGACTTCAAACTTACCACATGATCATAGTTACTAGCTTCATCACAATCTCATTCAGGATATTGAAGAAATCCACCATCATCTTGGCCTGCTCTCCCATCTTCCCCATAGCAATGCCAAAAGCAATAAAGAATCCTATCAAACCTATCAGAAAAAAATCATAACACAAAGTAAGTGAAACCATGTCTGTTAGCAAGTTCATGCACCTAGTCAGCCTCTTGATACTACCCCCTTTATCCAGTTTTCAAGGTGATTCTACAGAGACTAAGACTGGTTTGGGACTCAAACTCTTGCCAGATTCAACCTACTGACCAGTCAGCCCTAGAATGTGGAGAAAGACAAAAGCAGCCCAAGACAACATTATTCAAAGGCCAGGTGTATCCCAGTTAGATGAACAACAAGGGGTGGGAGGAGAGGGTGGGTGCTGTCTTTTAAGCTAAAGTGAGGAAGTCACCTTAAAAAGATTAACCTCATTGAAGCTGAGGAGATATAGTCAGAGAAATCAACAAGTTAGACCAGTCTCCTGAATTTAAATTACTAAAGTATGAAACTGGTATTTCCAAGTATTGAGACTACCAGTTTGACAGACCAATTGAGCGCACCTGTGAAGCATTTCTTTGGAGCTCTGTTCCCAAGGCTAAGCTTTACTATCCAGTAACTTTAAGTGTCCAGAGTAGGATGAGTAAAYGATCCTGATAGATGGTCTGAAGCAGCTCTTTGAGGTTTAACTCTGAGATGCAATGTGAGTTCAGTACTTAACAAATGTGTGAACTCAGCTTGGAAATTCCCCAGGAAAATCCCCTTAGGATACAAAAGCAGCAGGAGAAGGGAATTTCAGCCACCAGTACCCTGGGAAAAGACAGGCTGTTCCATATCCTCACACTGAGTTCAACAACAGCCAAGCTTTTTACACACTCTCGGATATAAGATCATCCTCTCATCAAGCCATCGTCGTGGAGTCACTTAAATTGGGAAGGGAAGTAMATGTATGTGTGCTGCAGAGCGTGGAGAAATGATGAAAAGCTTTTCAGTCAAAGATCAAGTAACTTCCTGGAATYCAGGCTGTGCATCAGAAAATGTTAGTAGGTGGTTTGGTTCCGTTAATTCCAAACTAGCTGCTACATTAGTCATAGCAGTCAAGCTGGTTCACATTTGCAGGAATTTGCCTGGCTTCTACAGCTTATGCAAGCTGGATGGCAATTCCCCACCATTTTCACTTCTTCTTTCRAACAACATCAGAGTCATTATTCAAAACATGTCAGCAATTCTCTCACCTACACTATACTTCTAAGACTGTATCTTTACTTATTCTAAGAATTTTATCCATCTTCTAGCTCTTTTCTTTAGCGTGACAGGGCCAGCACAATTCCAGCACCAGGCACATCTCATACATTAGAAATAGTGTTTCATTTTAAGACACAAGCAGAGCTCCAAGTGAGAACAAACAGGTGAGGGTAACAGCATGAGCAATGAGCTACTGCCTCATCCAGAGTGCAAAATGCCAATTTGCACCTTGGCAAGAAAGTGGCTCCTCTGCCCACTGATGTTTAGAGGAATGAAATGTCATCGAGTTAGGCAAAATGCAGTGGCTCCCAGTTCTTGCTCAGCAACCTGCTTCACAGAGAAACAAACTACCTCTGAACAGCTCCTAGACGGTGTCTGCTCCACGCCTAAGCAGAGCAGCCACTGCTGATCGACTCACTGGTAGCTGGAGAAGCTCCGCAGGCCCAGCGGCCACTTCCTCCACGGGAGCAGCTCTAAGCAGGGTGCAAGGGGCTATTTGCCCATAACAAGTGATGGCCCGGTGGCTTCCACTGGCTAAAACAGAGGTCTAGGTATYGCCACACTCTGCTGTCCCACTCTGAAGACAGCACCTATAACTACACACCAGCGCAAGCCTCAGCTCTGTGTCAGACCATGTGTGCATCCAAGTGTAGGCGTGCAGATGAGTGCTACAAATTGAGGGCTAATTTGTGACCAACCTCACCCACGTCCAGAAAGCAAGAAGGTGGAGGAGCCTGACCAAACCGTGAGTTTAGGTACGCAGGAAAAAATAGGAGAGGCGTGGTGGCCCTTTGAGCCCAGTCTTCCCCTGCTAGAAGAGGTGCTTTGAGAAGGGGTGAGAGAGGCAAAGCTTTCTCCRTACCACCCCCATGGGCTGGCTTGCCTAGGCAAGATGGCACGRCGGTGGTTGCTGTAATTTGCAGCTGGCAAAGGTCAGCCGCCAAGACGAAACAGGCAGGGAGCGGTGACTCAGAGATGTGTCAAGCCTCGGGGACTTTTCTTGGGTGGTGTGGTTCATCACACCCCACCTAGCGCTCCAGGCTGYGCCTCCAGCCAAATTCTAGCTCGGCATGCCCAAGAAAGCTACGGGAAACAACTGAGCTCGAATTCAACAGGGCAGGGGGAGGCACTGGCKCCCGAAGCTTCACCCCCTACTGCTTCTCATTGTATGCATTGCTTCTAGTCTAGGTAGGCTCCTTCAAGGATGAAAGGATATTTTGGCTGCCTCCTACACACTTCCCTATTGTACTCCAAAAAAATACCTGCAGAGCTGCCAATCCAAGATAATTTGCTTGACTGTTTCCCTGATSTAGTCATATTTCTACTCAGACCATAAGTTTTTCATCTCTGAGACCACTGGGCAGCCAGTAGGTGCTGAAAATTTATGATTATTTGTGGGGGCTAAGTCTGCATGGAAGAGCAGATCAGAAAACACTGGCTACACACTGGCTACCTAGACACAGACAAGAGCTATATCATACATACAATGTACACATTTGACAAGCAAAAAGTTTCCCTACCCAAGACATTCATGCCATCCTTAAATTCAAGTCCTTTCTTAATGACCATCTGGGCTTCTGGTGCTTCCCGAATTGTGTCATTTATCAGAGCAAAAGCAGAGTCTGTGACATTAGAWGGTTCTTCAACTGGCGGCGGCACCAGCACTTTCTTGGTGACAGTTTGAATCTGAAGGCAATAGAAAGGAAGGACAGGAACGGAATCAGACTGAATGTCATCCATACAGAAGATCAGGAAATAATAATAAAAAGTCTTCATTTGAAATTCCAGGGAAAAATATTTTTAAAAGATTAGGCATGCATTCCACAACCCTTCTTATCRCCGCTTCCAAAAATAAATTTGTTTTTCAATAGTTCCAAGTGTCACAAAGTCCTGGGAGTCTTTCTGGCARCACTGCTGTGAAAAGTATGGCACGCACTTGTTTTTTACCACTGCCATTTACTTAACACTTTATAGATAGTTAGCCCTTTTGTCCAGATGTTTCACAAATGACACTYCACTGATTGTATTTTATACTTAGATATAATTTGTTCAAGAATTTCTAAGATCAGTCACAGCAGCAACTTTATCACAAGCCTTATTATTTAGCTGGTCTATTCARCCTAAGCAATCATAGTTTGACAGTTAACTTCAATCAGAAACTTATGACATTTTCAACATTTCAGTTCATGACTGTGAGAGCTCAAAAAGGAAAACACCCWGGCCACTCAGTTCTTTAATTAAAATATTTTGAGTGACAGATAGCAGAAGGACTAGCTAACCTCACAGAAAGGTACTAAATCAAATTTTGCTACCTCAGGAAAGGGGAGATCAATGTCTGAATAGATCTGGACCACTCCTGACACAAGCAAGTCAGGGAATGCTGCGASAGAACGGTAGTGGGAGAAATGGGCTTGATTTTACTGCCATGGTGAGARGAAAAAAGTAAAGCAAACAAACAATCAAACCCTGTACTCTGAATATACAGAATGAAAGCTACATAGACAAAGGAAAAAAAGAAAGAAAAACAGAGATATTCTACAAGAAACCCTCCAGTAGTCTTGAAACCAGCCAACATTCCTCTACATTTACTTTTTCCTGAGCTAAATTTTATCAGGAGACTGTTGTCAACATGTTATTTTTCATACGAGTCACAGAAATAAAAGGTAAAGCATGAGAGTCCAAGTGCTCRCAAAAGCTACCACACTTGGCTAAGTTGGAGGTCCCCAGCACGTCTTTGCATCAGTCACTGCAAATGTTGAGCCTAACATAAGGTTTACACTGATAACTCCATCTGAGGKCAGAAAAGCCCCCGAGTCACAGTCATTATCCTGTATCACATATTTAATTCTATTTCACGGGTCATAAGACCACAATTTTCTGCAGAAAAGAGCATTTTTCATTATAAATTAAGCATTTTCCTTTGTTTTGTGCCCCAYAGAAAAACTCGAGAGGTGCAGAGAGCCCATGAGGTCGTGGGTTCCGTTTGCCAGCCCGCCGCGCGCAGCTCGCAGCCGAGCCCCTTCGGCGCTCGCCCGGCAGCGAGGCAAGGCGTGCGAGCCACCCACACCACCGCTGGGCCCTCCTCAAGGTCATTCTCGGTAGGAACTGGGCAAAAGCTGCCTCCTCCTGAGGCAACTTGGAAACACTGAGCCCTCATAGGAGTCTGTGTATGAATGTAGGAAGGGAAACTACAACATGAAAAGATGGTAAATTTCCTTGTAAATAAGAGAGATAAGCAAAGCTTAACTCCYTTAATGAGGGGTAAGTGCTACTAGGTGGCACAAGGTCTTTTGGGAACGGGGTATGACTTAAATGTGCAAAGGAAAGATGTTCTTGTGGCAAAGGCTTCAAAAGGTCTCGAGAAAACCATTAGACATCAGTAGCTYAGTTCTTCCTTCCTCCAACTTTTTATCTTCCAACCACTTTCAACAGAACAAAAATGCCACTCTTCTTGCTTCCACAATTTAAACTAGGGAAAGGAAACAAAGACACAAGTGTCCTGCTCCCCCTACGTGCACTCAGTTTTGCGAGAACACATTTCACATTACATGTGGCGCTCAGCCGACCACAGTGTGACCACATGACTGCCATTCCCATGATGATTTGGAAATATTGAGAATGTTCTCTCTTTAAATCCCCAAGGACCGTGTGTTTTTATGTGAAAGTCTGGGGAAGGAGTGAAGAAATCCAAGTCCATGTTTTGGCAGCTTAGAGTGCCCTCCGTTCCTCCACCCCTCATCATACCCACCACTTCTCTTCATTCTATTCTCTGGCCTAAACCACAGCTCCAGCTATCGTGCCATTTTATTTAGGAACACTCAAAAACGGGTTTGGCAACAAATCTTGTTTGCTTTGGAAATAAATAAATAAATAAATAAATAAAGGTCTGCATTATTGCCAAACAGTTTAGTTATTGGATGGAAATAGCAGCTCACATCTCACACACAAGGAGAAGTAGGCTAAAACAGTGACCAGGGAACATGTATTTTTTGTTTGTTTTACTCCTCAAAGAAAAACCATTTTAATTAAGTGTTGGTGAAAAGTGTTTAGACAAAACTGTTTACGTGCACAGCCAGCAGCCCATGGTGTCAGCCACCCGCTCTCCCGGCAGGCCTCCAACCCAGCCTACTGGAGCCACCTGTAGGTGGGTCATCCACTTGACTGCACTGTCCCCACGTACCCAGGACGCTACGGCAGCAAATGGAAGTTATTGAGTTGGGTTTCACGGTGCCCGCACAAAACGTGAACTAAATCCACTCACACATCACGCACAGGAGACTACAGAGCCATCCACTCAGTAACTAGTGACCACGGCCAAATTCACCCATGGTGAAAGATGCTGCATCTCATCCACCATTCCAGCCCAAGCCAGCACTCATAACCGTATACACTGCGTACAAAGTGAGTAAGTATTTTAAGAGGATTTATGAACAGACTACAAGTAATCTTCCTTAAAGAGTCTAGGAGACAAAATAGAAACAACAATACAAAACAAAGTAGCTGTAAACAATGTTCTTTTGTTTACACRTTTAAAACTGAAGACCTAGACTTCTCTTTTCATCATAGTTTCTGTCATTCACCTATGCAATTAYATTAGCTCTATAGACACCCTAGCAAATAAAAGATGTTTGAAAAAAAAATATTGCATAGAAGGATTTACCTGCTGAAAACATGCTTGGACTAAATTTTCAGGGAACAGGTTCCGGATGAGATCCAGGAAAGCATCCAGACTAGATACTTCATCATTCTTCTTCCCTTGACCTAGCTGTTTCTTGAGCTTTGGATTCCCTGGGTGGATGGCTAAAACCAGAATCACACCGAGCACGGCAGCAATGATAGTGGTGGACATGTAGTAGACCATGGCTCTYGTACCCAGTCGGCCACTTGCTTTAGCATCTAAACCAGACAGTCCTGCAGGTGTTTTATTTGAAGGAAAAAAAAAAGAAGAGAGAATCAATATCCAAATCAATGATCACCACAAAAAATCCTGTAAATATGCCAAACTTATCAACTGTCTGCAGGTATTTTTTTGTCCCATTGAAATTTTTTACCACYGTTTGAAATATTAGGTAAGAGTACTGAAGCCTCTCCCTCTCTCCAGGTCTTACGTGAACGTTGYCTGCTGCTGCTAATCTGATGACAAGCACTAACTGCAAAGGAGACACTGAAAACAGAATATACCACCTGCTGTCCTTCACTGCTGAAAAATGAGCATGTTCTGGTTGACATTACAGCTTTAAGGAGGAGAGGCTTTCTCGTAGCATGCCATCATATCTACAAGGTCGAAGCCAGGAATTCAGGGAAACAATATAAAGAAAACCTTGATGTTCAAGAAGGTAGTATGAGTGCATGTGTTTGAAGAGAAATGCAGTGGAGCATCTACCTCCTAAAGCCAATAAAGTTAATCAGAAATTAACCCTGAAATATACACTGCAGCTGCAAAATCCTTGACAGGATCACACTATTCTTCTTCCCACGTCACAAAAAGCAAACCAGGTGATATCTCTAGCAAGCATCTTAAAGTACTTATGGCTAAGAGATCTTACCTGTGATTAAACTGGAGATAATTAAAGGGAGGATCAACATTTTTAGCATCCTCATAAGTATATCTCCTGGGAAGGCTATTAACATGATTATGTCAGGGTCAATAGGCGTTGCTAGACGAAGAAGACCCCCACATAGTGCACCCAGGATGACACCTAGAAGGGGAGTAAAAGAGAGCAAGTAGGCAAAGCAAGGCAAATATATGTGAATGGGCAATGATTACCCAGCAGAACAGCCTGGAAGAAAACAGTTACAGGAGGTGGATGGTTTTTGGTATAGAGATGATTTTTTCTCCTCCTTTGGAAGGTTTAGCCTTCTRATTCATATTGGGCAGTATCACACTCACTATGTATCTCTCAGCTACAGCGAAGTGGTTCTGATACCTGGTTATCTGTCAGTTAGGCTTATACCTCATGGTCTGTTCTGCTTCTGCAGAATATTTGCTAATAATATTAGTGAGATTTTCCAGTGCTGTGTAGGACTTGCAACATGCTAGGATATAATCAAATGCAATTCATATTGCGACCCTAGCTGGCAAAATTGAGGTATCAAGAGGTGATGTGGTTTATACAAAGCCTTTCAGAACTCGTGGCAGAGCCAGGGACTTGGCACCRAACTCTTAACAGAAGCCCAGATACCACCTGAAAACAAGGATGTGTTGAACATCTATTTTACAGCCTTGGAGAAACCCTGTAGGAAAGCTAGAACAGTCTGGTGAGGCAAATAGATTAGAGTGGGGTTTGGGGTTTCTTGGAGGGGAGTGTCAGTCATTTGTTAGCAACACTGTCCTCTCCGATTCTATCACTATCAGCATACAATTGAACACAGTGTTTATTGCTTTAAACATTCCCTATGGAAACATACATAACGTTTACACTGAAGACACCTGTCTTCTTGATCCCAAGCACATTACAAAATCTCAAGTGAGGTAAAACTTGACCATAGAGGCCGAGTCATGCTTTGAAACAACTATGAGATTAAGTTACAAWTTTTTTTTGAAGTACTAGTTTAATACAATGGAAAATATATTTGTCTTTGAAACTTCTTGTGGAACTGCACCAGACATCCTCTAAAGGTGATTCATAGCAAACGCTCTATCTAAACACTTCAGCAGCTTGGATTTTGAAGGCTGAAAAATGTGGAGATGAAATTTACAGCTCCAGACCAGCTGCCATTGGTTTCTCAAACAATAACAAAATAGAGTATGCCTACGAATTTGCTGCATTTGGCTGTTAGGCTTTCAGTGAAAAAGAACCAGGCAGAGAGCCAGTGAACCATAACGAAATGTCAAACCATTCCATATTTGGAAGTCGCTCAAGCCAGAGGCAATATTCAGCATGAGATCACTGAGCTCCGGCTTGTAGCTGTCGCCCTCTTTGTAGAACAGGGGAAAAACCTTAAAAAAGTTGACAAGGAGAAAAGCATGGGTTGGGAGATAACACTGAAGGAAAGGAAGGTTTGGAGAGTCTAGAGATTTTGTTTTGCTTTCTTTCCTACGTTGTTGAGAGAAAAATGTGCGCTGCATTTAGTTCTACCGAATGACATTGATCTGACTAGCCTGGGGACTTGGATTGTGTTTCAGTTCAAAACAAATATGTAGCTAGCTCAGTGGTGTGGACATGCTCCATGTTGCATCAATAATATCCTGCACACCTGAGCAAAAAGGGCCTAAGCCTGAGGGCGTCCTATTTATTCCCTGGCTCTTCAGCTACAACAGCTGAGAACTGAAGAAAGACAGAAAGTTTATGGTGCTCTCAGAACAAGCAGCAATAGACACATGTGCAGACAAGCAGGACGCAGCTTACCGAAGACCGTAAGAGTCAGGAGCAGATTTCTGCGGAGCGACTGGCAAAACTGCACACATATGTTCCTGGATCYGGGCTCCGCTGGGCTCAAGTGACTTTCATGCATCCGCACTTCTACTTGCTTAGGCATATTGTTGGCACTGGAATAAAAAGTGAAAATCAAGGAAAAGTTATAGCACAAGATGTCAAAAATGAGAGGAACGTCTGGATAACTTCCATCATGTATAAGTGGTGAATCTGATGCATATTCCAGTACTTCCCACATCGCACAAACACCATATTTTTACTACCCTTAAATGACAACATTTTGTTCTGTGAAAGGTCTTCTCTTTCGAACAGTGGAGATGTATCCAGAGYGAATTCACTGGCCACATCATTGCAACTGTGTTATGGATTAAATAATTTGTCCTGATCTGGAAAACTCAATGGTTCCCTCCTGAAATGGTAGAACCTGATATTCAACCAACTCTTCTATCAGRAAAATACAGATTTTAATAATCAATTTAATTCCAATTTGGGAAAGAGTTTATAAAACAGGATTTATTTGCAAAATAAAGCATTCCAGAACATTTGGCTTAATTTTTCCACAATGTTTCCTTTCAACATTAAMATTTTATTTTAATATAATCTGCTGAAGTCTATGAAATCTTTTTGAGACWGGTTCTAATGAGACTTGATTCTACTGCCTATGAAAAACAGTCAGAAAAATACACATTCCCCAYAAAATCGTTTGGGTTCACTGAATTGGTAGAGTTTAGTTGGAAGAATTTTTTTTTWAACTCTCTTTTATAACTAAATAGGTGATATGTCTATGAGTGCAGGGCAGTGAAGATCATGCCACTTAACTTTCTCAAGGCAYGAGAAATTCGGCCACAGACTCCTTTCTTACATACAAAATCTACAACTGAAATTGCAAAAATATTACTAYAAATAAAACATACAGTTTCCCTAAMAGTTARGGGTATCTACTTAAGAGAATTGGCTGAAGAACAAAATGTTATTATCAAGAAAATAAAGATCTATGCCAGCTAGAGCAAGAGCTTGGAAAGAGATCAGATTTACCCCTACAGTAGTAGATTGAGGGCTAGAGACCTAAACAAGACTTGAAAGAAGACAAAATGTGATGCTCGTCAGTCCACCCTCCGAGTACTTTCTCAGATGGGGCGGTTCTGYCCCACAGTGAGTCTGTCTGGGGAATACCACTGACTGCCACAAAACCRGCAACCAGCTATGGCATTTCTAGGAAGACAAAACATTTCTTAATTATATATATACATTCATCTCCAAAACATTTCTCAAAGAGAGTTGCAATTAAATCTCTAAAAAGAATTCAGTSACTTTGATGGAAATAGTTTCCTGATTAACTCATGATGTTCCCATTCAAAGTCAAAAGGAATTCCTTTCCAATATATCCTGTTATAGAAAAGGTAATGTCAACAGTAATATATCAGGGAATGCATTAAGAAAAAATAAAATAAACATTAAAGTGTTGCAAATTTGATTTTATACTTGTATGATACATAGTAGTTACAATAAAATGCACTGCTGATGGTGGAATATAACAACAACACTGGTGCACATTCTTACTAGTTAAAATGATAGGCATACCTATATCTTGAATAGTTAGGAATATGCATATAAAAGATAAATAAGAATTGGCCAGGGGAAAAATGGTATTAGCAGTTACTTGAGAAGCTATAAGAAAGATGGGACTGACTGGAATATTCACACACATGAGCCACAGAGCCAATAAAACACAGAGAGAAGTGTGCTAAAAAATGAAGGAATCAAAGAACAAATTTTGCAACTAGGGCCTCTAACATCAGTGTACCATATACTTGGATTTATATTCACCACATATATTTTACATATCCTTCTGAAGCTGTGAAATATGGACAACCAAAAATAATTCCGGAGGAAATCCTAGAATCTCTTTCCTTACTAAATAATTAGGCAGAACTGGAATGGATCATTAGACAGAGGCGCTTGGTGTTGATAGATCTTCCTAGGATTTTTCTTCACGCAAGGTTTCGKCTGGTTCCCTAGACTCAGTGCTGTCCCCTTCCCATCTGACCTCACAAATASAGCTGCAAACTGCAGAGAAAAGTCATCCCACACGTATCTGCTTTCTCAGCTGTGGGCTACCCTACGAAGCRCCACGCGGCCCTTCCTCTAGTTTGCAGACAGCAGGAACACATCACTGCCCTGCTACCACGGCTCAGACAAGCCCTCCCGGTGCAGAAGCAGCCTCTGGCCCTGCTCAGATTCAACATTTAGCTCTATTCCTCTCCCTCCTCCCTAAGCAGCGGCAGGTGCCTGCTGCCCAGAGGCCCTTTGCACGAYGGCCCTGGTGAGCATCCGAAGGTCCACCACGCGAGGGGATGCTGGGCCCGCTCTACCACTGCGGGATCATGGCCTGAGGTGAAGTGAAGCCAGCTCTGCTTGAGGAGATCAACACAGAGCTTTCACACAGCAACAACCACCTTCTTCCACAGTTCAGCCACGTCAGCCACAGATACCCAAACACTCATGGAGAAGAGAAGAAACTGAGGACACAGAATTGTTTAAGAGCATTCCTATGTTTCCAGAAATCTAACATTGTGTTATGTGCTTTGCTTGTGTGCAAAAAAACCCATGATTTATACTCTCCACCTCTCCAGGACTATCAACTTTGACTATGGACTGAAACTGTGAATTATATTTTCTTTTTTAAAAAAAAAATTGTTGTCAAAACATGTTAATTGCACAGATCTTTTACAAACAGTGCTGACACCTGCATATCATCACATGAAAAATGGGACCACAAGCGATAATTATCCGAACATTTGCGCTGTTAACACCAGTATTAGCAATGAGATTTTTATCACCCGCCAGAGACCCAAGTATTGTTCAGGATGTTCAGTGTGTTGCAAAGTATTCCAAGGAGGTGGGGGATAAAAACCCAAGCAACACCAAAATAAAAGCCTTGAGTGAGGGACAAAACAGTCTCCCACAGGATCTTTCAATGCTTCCTCTTGCTAGCCCCTGGGATCAGCTCTATCGTGTAGACGACAGCACCGCTCCCCCAAACGCCACGCGCCCTCCACGCCACCAAGGACACAGTGCCACGGCAAGCAGGGCACTCCGTCGGTGCTGCCCGTGGGAAGGGCCGTCAACACCAGATTTCCTTGCCCAAGGAACGAGTTAGGGCATGACGGCGTGCAGCCTGGTGGCACACAAGCTCACAGGCAGCGCTCCGACTCTAGCGCAGTCGGAGATGCGCCGCCAGCATCAGCCCCTGCCACAGGGCTGACCACCACCAACACAGTCTCTGCAGTAATTCCACTAGCTGCACCTCTGCACATAGGTTAGGATTACAGAACAGTGCAGAACCCCTTTAGCAGCCGCGACCTTTCCAACACGCAAACAATTACCTGGGGTAAATAAATCACTGTTGCACTGTGCTGATCTTCCACGGTTAGGCTGCTTTCAGGAAACAAGTGAAGCAGTTTAAATACTTGTCTGAAACCCATCAGACCAAAACACCTTTTAGTCCAACTTCACTGAACCCAGAACACTGCAATACAAATTAATTCTGCTCATTATTTTCATATGTCATAGTGACAAGCAGCCAAATGGGCAAGCTCTGAGATAGGCCCATGAAGGAACTGGAAGGACTGAGGTCTCCACAGGGAAAAAAATAGAAATTCTGCCAACTACAGGCAGTTGAAAACATAGACARGACTTGTAAGAAAAATCTCTCTAGAAATACACGTTCAATTTTATGTTATCTAAATATTTTCAGAGTTAGCTTTGCATGTGAGGTATACACTTGTACAATCTATCTGCAAACTCTAMACTGAAGCTTATTTCTCTTAGTGTTTCTAGACATAATGGTGACAAAAGGCAAGACAGTTTGCTAAATACCCAGTTCTCTTGAATTTTTTGTTCTTATTTCCTCTGAGCTTTTTTTCTTGAATTTTATTTCACCTACCTCTGGGAAAGCCTGCTGTTCTATTTCACTTCTGCTGCCTCTTCCTTTCTTGCTTGAAGGCTATAGGACCACAAGGATGGAAAATTTTGCTTTTTCTTAGTTACTCAACCTAACCCATTCTTTTCATGAAAGTTAAGAGTTAATAACTTCAGTTTACATATTGCTTGAGTGACAATTCCCTTTTATTTTCAGCCAGTCATGGGGAAAGAACTCTGCATTACAGAACACTTCCCAGCTTGGCACAACTCTAGAAGAGAAACTAGAAGGACAGAATAATCTAGGAKCTAAATGAAACATGTAAGCAAAGCCTCACGTAACGAGGCTAGTGGAAACAGATGCATGAAAAATGAACCGAGACCGTGTTTAATCTGAATAAGGCATCTCAGCTGTGTCAGTTAATCAMGCAGGTAATTCACAGTATAAAACTCAGCTTTGGTTTCTCTGCTTAGAGGCTAATTTGGTTTTTGGAGAGTAGGGAATARTAGAGGGATGTTAGAGGAGGGGATGCTGTTGTCATGACAATAAGAAAAATGAATTAATATAATTAGGTATTTAGGTGCCTGGTTTARTGGGCATTGCTTATAAAAGTGACTTAAGATTTTAGCAAAAGGTTTTGGTAAAAGTTTAGGAAACTACTATGTCCTTCCTGGAAAGCTCTGCATAAAGCRGTAGTCCTGGCTTTACAGCCACCCCTTCAAAAAGGGCAGCTAGATTTCATCCTGAGAAGGTGGCCCTGTTGAGGCTGCCTCACGTTTCACTTCAGGCACTTGGGCTGCCTCTCAAGCTAAAAGTTGAGCCACACACTGCTCTCCTTTGAAGCAATGGGCATGAAGCAAGCATAAATGTATTTGTCCAGGTCTGTAGGACTAGTCTTTAAAAGGAGAGATACAAACAAAAAAAAAGGAAACAGCTTTCTTGACCCCAAAATGAAAGGAGGAGAACTCGCAAATATTTCTTCTGCCAACCACCCATCTACCACTCTGACGAGTGGTTCAGATGTACATGCAGCCTCAGATATCATCCTAGAATAGGCTTCCTAAAGGTTGACATGTATTAATCTTGGTGGATCCTCACTGACTCAGCTCATTCTGGCCATCAAGTGAGTTGCACGGGGGCAAGTGAGAGCTTAGCCTGGCCAAAGGGAGCTGGTTAGCAGCACAACTTCAACCAGGTTTGKATCTCCTCCCCTCTGCCCAGCGCACAAGAGAGATGCTGCAGCCGTGCCTGGTCATTTTGCACAAGTAGTTATGTAACTGCACATCTATAAACATAAAWACAGTGAAATCCTGACTCTACACTTCCCTTGGGGAGTGTCAAGTAGCTAGGAGAATAAAAAAACCAGATAATCTCAAGGCTGCTCTTTTTAAAGGCAGAGAGATGGAAACTGCTGCAGGAACTGCAGACAGGCCATGGGTGACACAAGCCTGGGCACTTAGTCACTGGGAGAGTGTGAGGAGCAGGAGGCAGCGCAAGCTTTGGGGACATCCTTGCAGCGGCCGCCACGGAGCTCAGCSTCCGTGCGCGTCCTTCCCGGGCGCGGGAACACCCGGCACTGWCACCCCCAAGAGCGCGCGTGCCGCGGGGTCTGCGACGGTGCGCTGTGAYGTTAAGCGGCAAAGCCCCACAGAAGGGCAGAGAGCAGCAGCTTCTAAGGACAGCCCAAGGTAGCTCTTCACAAGTAACAGGAGATGGGCATCTGAAGCACTTCGAAGGTCCCTGTCCTTTACCACGACAGGCGTTTTAGTGATGGAAAATCCACTCGTTKCAGGACTCCCCAGAGGTGCCTGCGGGGTCGGCGTGTCAACCAGTCTGCAAGGGGGCATGAACGTGCAAACCTGACCTTAGCTGCTGCTGTCAGGGAGACAGACCTTGCACTGTGTGTCACACTTCAGTAGGAACACAAAAAGCTTCTGAAATTCTCCCTATTGGCCGGGTTATTCCTGCTGAGGATCTCACTCTACGTATTGTTTTTTAACAAATCCTTAAGCTTGGCACTGACATATTTATGCATATTTATACATGTGAAGTATCTTTTTAAATTACAAATTTCTGACAGGGTATAGAATGGTGTAACAACCTGGGAGCAAATGAATGCTTCACTGCCCAAGGACTGTRCACTGCTGTAGAGATGGAGGGTAATAGAATTAAAGATGAATCACATTGTTATTATGGCAAAGGATATAATAATGATGTGCTTTGTGCAAAATTACCTACTTACAGGCTCAGAAACACAGAGACAAGTAAAATCATGATCTTGCCTTTGCTTCTACCTGGGGTGTGCCAGGTAGCACAAAGAAAAAGGCTATGAAATGATCTGGGATTAACACAGTTTTCAAGAGCACTGAGCAAAGATTATGAGGGCAATGAGAATGTGAGAAGTTCAGAAAAGAGGCAGCTCGTAGACATGCAGACTAGGGCAGGAAGAGGTGCAAGTGCAGGTTATTTTGGCAGCATTCAGACTAGCTCACAGACAGGCAAGCCGAACAAGGAGCTCAGATGGGCATTGGCAGTAAGAAATAATTTTGTCACGACAACAGGAAACCAAAGGAGAGCTCCAGGTTCTCCTTGACGGCGGCTCTTGAACCACCTCTTGCTGTGGCGGTTCTCCGAGGTCTGTCAGTGAAAGCAGTTATCCCAGTGACTTTGGGAGGCACCACTGGCACAGAGCAAGTTCCTCATGGCCATGGAAACCCCACGGCTGAACTGGAGCCTTGGAGCTCCACAGTTAAGAAAGCTCAAACTGAATGGACCCAATCTCAATTGCTTATTTTTTTTCCTTATCAAATCTATGGGTTAGCAATTTATTGTCAAAAGTATGGGCAGAAAAAAAAACCTACAAAATATCAGGAAAAGTCTCCTTTCTTCTATAGTAGCAACTATCATTCTTTGTAAACATTAGAAGTTCCCTATAGCTGTCACAGCAGCAGGGAAGTGCTGATAGGATGCACTGGCAGTCTCTGTAATGCTGAAGCACTGTAAACTTCCAGGTGATTTCACTATCATGGAAAAGAAATAGCTTCAAGTATCTTTCACATAGAAATACTGTCCACAGACGATGCAGCTTAAACCAGCAAAGAGAAGTCCCCTCTCTTAGTAAAGCGTCACCTCTATTTTCCACTGTGCTTTGAGAAGCTACATAATGAGCCAATTTCTTCACAAAATACAAAAGAAAAATAGGATTTTAGTTTATCAAAGGTATCCTGAGATGTGAATGAATAATGCTGGGTTTCCTATGTACACCTGACCAGGAAAGATAGAAAAATTAAGCGGCAAAAGAATCAAAGCTCCTGACTTGCCGCAGCCAAAGTCGGGGATAGCCAACCTTTCACTTTGCCAGTATTCTGCTTTAAGCCCTGCAAAGGTCACACACAGATTCAAGTCTGGCTAGACTTCAGATGATAGATTTAATAAGGAGAAATCAGTTCCTTAAAAAACGCATTCTGTTGCACGGGAGGTTTGTCAAGGAGCCAGCACATAATATTGAGTCCAGCACTAATTTAACTCTCAGCCTCATATATTCTGTTATAAAACATTTCTCCAAGCTTCCTGTGTGGGAAATCTCTCTTCTAGAAAGTACTGTGGATAGAGTCAGAAATTGTTTGTACAAAGAGCAGCTACTAAGGAGACTACAGGAAAACAGTTGAATTTCTATGGAGAAAATGTCAGAATTTGGATGAGAATGTGGAAACTAAAAATCCCAATTTGGTTCTATATACCCTAGCAGATGTTAATTCTACCTAATGGTCTTTCTCAACTGTTTCCCAAAATCTCTCTTAACAGAAATTTTAAACAAATACCAAGCTAATTTATCACTGCAATTACTGAGTGCGAAAAACCTCCATCCAAGTGCAGAGGTCTTGGGCCATAATACTATAGACAGACCATATCTGTTCATCAGTACGGTGCAATTATTTATTTCACAAGTAGAGAAATAAAAAATACAATTTAAGCTTTTGCTGCCATCATGTAGCATATTCCGTCTTAAAATACATTCTGTTCAAGAAACTTCTAGTCTTTCTCTCCTCTTACTCATTTTTTCCAGAGTCCCAGCTTTTCTTGTTATGCCAATGCACTTTGTATGCCAGATATTCAGATTGCTTCAATCACAGCTATTGCTCCAACCGTTTGGATTTGGCCAAAGTCTGCTCATGTTCCTTATTGAGAAAATTCTCAACAAAACACAAAAATTACTCGGGCTGGGCACTGAAAAAGCAAAAAACCTTCATCTTGAAGAAACACTAACTTCCTACGATATGTTAAAGAAATCACAGAAATCAAGTACAGCATACTAGAATCTCTTGTGACAAATTATTTCAGCTCCTGAAGCTTAGCATGTGCTGTTTTATCCTTTCTGACAGCTGTTGCTTGGAGCAGTGCTCACGATCCCACACAGCAAGCTTTGATGAGTGCATGCCATCTGCTGGAACCAGAAAGGCCTTCTACAGAGGAAACGCTAAAATCCAGCAGTAATTTTCACCAAGAGTGACACATCTGCTTTATTGTCTCATTGCCTTAATAATTAAGGGTTTGGGGGCTTTTTTTTTTCCCCATAATATACCTTCAAAAAAATGAACATGGCAGTACACACATTGTGACCATGTTGTTGAAAGAGGAGATAAAAGTTTCCTGTTCGCATCAACTAGGGATTTTACTCAAGTAACTGTAAGAAACGGATTCAACATTCAGATAAAAAAGTTGTTCAGTTGATTTATATTCTTTCTCCCTCGCCAGCGCATCAGAAATCAGATCGGGAGCGCATCAGTACGGCACCGCTGGCACAGAGAAGCGCACATTCAGGGTGACGGGCCTGAGGCGGCATGGCAGGGCTGCCTTCTGCCTCGTGCACTGTACACGTGATGCCCTGAGGGCACGTGGCACTCTGTGAAGGGATCGGCCCAGGAGGAGGACGCGAGGTCCAGCYGCCTTCCTCTGCCCAGCGCCTGCTCCGCGCTCACTGCACAGACGCAGCCGAACGGCGAGGGAGCAGCGCAGCGGGACGCCCGTGCCGAGGGCAGACCCCGAGGCGCGCTGAGCCCCGGGCGCAGGAGGCACGAGGCTGCACCGAGCAGCAGCTTCTGGCCTTGCACGGGCGGCGTGTGCACCATGCATCTCCCGGCCCTGCCTCGGACRTGCATGGGGGTCCCACGCATCCACTCCACGGGAGCTCTCAGACTCCTTCGGCGCAGGGAAGAACAAGACAGTGCAAGCACACACCACAGCGCACCACACAAGCAAAAAAGCTTGCAGAGTTTTACCTGGAACTACACTCAGCAATGTGCCAAAGCATAACCTACATAACGACCTTAACACCACCTATATGTTCAATGGCGATACGTTTTCCATGGCAAAGATCACCTACAACAAAATGGTGAAATTCTGTAGGGTGCTTTAGCCTGGGCAGTTAAAAGTCAAAGCCCAATAATAAACCCCAGTGAGATAAATCCTAAATGAATTAGGATTCCAGTGTGAATGAAAGGAATGAATGTTCATTCATATGGTTACTGAGATTTTTACTAGACATTGTATGTTGGAGCTGCAAGAGAATATTCACGCTCAGAGGAAATTATTGCCATTAAATAATAAAAAAAACAGCACTAAGTGGCTAAGCAATAGATTTTGAAAAGGCCTGGTAAAACTGTGTGTTGCACTTAACCCCCCGGTGTAATGGCTATTACAAATTGCCTCTCATTAGTGACAAGATGCCTGGGCTGCCCCTGGCTCAGCGTCCAAGGAAACGCACGGATCTGAACGCTCACTTACAGCACACAGCACACAGCACACCCACACGCAATTTCCTGGCCTTCTGATCAAAACAGCAGTGATCTCTGGACACACAGCTGCATGGTAACTCAGCAGCCCCGACGCATGTGTTCTTAAAGTTAAGTACATGTTTATCTGTCTGACTGAATTGGGCCCAACCCGTAAACCACAGGAAGATATAGTCCTAGCATTTGTATATGTCCTATAATAAAAAGCCTTATAATAAAATGGCTTTACCTGAGTTGCTGAGTTGCCATGCCAGGGACACCCTCAGCAAGAGCCAGGAGAGCTTTTATCATTTACATTTAGAGCTTATTCCTTGCCAACATTGATTCTTCTACCTGAAACTACCAAGTGAGGAAAAGGCTGTGGTGGACACATTAAAAATCTGATAGACGAGATAATTTTGTAGTTATGACCACTTTCTGGGGCAGGAAAATGTTTGAGTCAGGGTGAATTTGCAAGTCATAGATCAAGCACGTAGACCAAGCTTTACAGCACGGTACAGCACTTGTATGATGCTTTCTAGCGAGCCCCTCAGACTTCACGACTTAGCTGTCTCACTGCACACAATGAAGTTCACACTTCATAAACAACAGAAAGTGGGAAAAATTGATCCCGTTCTTCTTTTGCCCACAAACCCAATGCAAGAAGCACRTTCTTCAAATGCTCTGTAAAACACCATTGTCCCTTTTCCATATCTTGCAGTAGCAGTGAGTCAGTTTAAGCTTTGGTGCTTTTCTGCCTGGTTAACTGGCGAGTGACACCAATCAAAGGACAAAATACTTCAAAAGCTCCAGAGAGAAAAATCCGGGATCATACATTGGTGCGTCTATCTTCAGGGCACAGCCACTGTCTAGAAGCCTTATCTTCATTCGAGTCACTGACTGGAAATTGATATATTTCGGTTTAAGTCCTTTTCCCTCCCTCTTTCTACCTAGCTCATGTTTCCTAAACCCACATCATTCCTTCCTGACCGCTAAAGCTGTAGTTTTTCATGAATTATTTCTGCRATAACGCCACTAAGGAAGATGATATTTTCGGGGCCGTTGCCATTAACTCAGCCTCTTCTGCCCTTAACGTGCCTCCGGGCTGCCGGTAGAGCCTAGAGGACACATRGTCTTGGCGCGAGCACACGGAGGAGGATTACCCAGGGAGTGGTCTCCCGCGGCCTCTCAGGCACTGCCTTGTGCTGGGGACACCAGCCACTGCTCTGCCACCACGGGCTACAAAACACACTAGTGTCTTTGAGGACTCCTCCAAGAGCACCATGGCCACCACTGACTATGGCAAGCAAGCTCCTTCAGCTGCTCCAGAGGAGCGGATTCACCAAAACAGGGATGTTTGCCGCAGAGGGATTGCTGAGGGAGGGACGCCTTGGAAAGACGCAGTCAGCATTTCCTCCAACCAGGAGACTGCTCCGTCTCGCCCGCCCCTTGGGCCCGTTCTGGTTCCTGTGTGGGAGCGGGGGGCAGCTGCTCTTCCTCCTTCCCACTGCCCTGGATGCTGCTCACACAGCTGTGCCAGGCCCTGCATCCGTGCGGGTTCCCCTGCACTTGCCTCCGTGTGCACGAGGCTGACGTTTGGGAAATCCCAAGGCAGAATCAAGGCTTCTCTTCTACAAAAATCACTGAAGTTATTACATTTCCTGACTGGTTCACTCGACCTTTTCAGGGGCAGAAGCACGTTTTGCTTCAGCTCATTTCAGTGAGCCTTTCTCAACAGCAGCACGTGTGAGACCCTGTGGGCACCATCCTGCCTGCAGCTTTCCTGGCATCCCAGGACATTTCACTTCTAGCTCTCCTAGATTCAGCATGGCAAGCAGCTACCAACAGAAACAGCTTCTCCTCCTGTTGCTGTTGAGTAGAAATCTGTRGGAGATAAATAGCTGTTTCTTTTGCTTGTAAAAAAAAAAATGTGCTTCTCCCAAAATGAGTGTCTTTCATATTGATATATGGCTCCAGGAGTGAAACTTGGCTAAAGCAAACTCCAGYTTCCCACAAGAACTGCAGGGAGCTCAACTCTTAAATGAGACCATTATACTTGGGGATGCTGAGGATTTTCTCTGTTCTTTTCAATTTAGAGATTTAATTGACAGGTGTTAATTAAACAATTTTATAGTATAATTCACTTTATTTTAAGCTTGAATTTATTCCARTACTGCCTTCTAGTTCCTTATTACAATTCCAGCTCTCCAGCAATGARGACTTAAGATACCTAATGCAAAAAGTTATTTTCAGTTGAACAGGGGGAAATCATCCTTTCTAGCTAATTGAGGAGTGCAAGTTTTGCAATTCAGAGGGAAGATGCCTCATCCAAAATGGTCCAGGTAACCTAAAAAGCCCTTTTCTACAGCCCCATGGACTAGGATACACRGTTTGCTGAGGAGCTCTGTTCCCTGCAAGTCCCTTGCCTCTGTGCACACTTGGTGGTCCCCTCCTCACTGCTTTGAGAGCTCAGGTAAAGTCTGATCACTTTCAGGACAAAGACTAATAACATTTTCCATGCATCTCAAWACTGACCTGTATGACAAAATTATTACTAGTACAAATGATGACTCACAGGGATTCTGCCAGAGGTATTTTTTTTTATCAGGAAGCATAGGTGCTAAACAAGAAAACGCAGTCATTCGTCACCTGTGCTTAAAAATACACATGCAATATGAACAGTAARGATGAACACTTATATTTTAGGAAAACAAGTGGGAAAGTAAACAATCATGCTGCAAAGTTAAGAGACATTGCTTTACAGTTTCATTTATTAATGAAATCCCACCTTTGAAGGGTGATATAGGACCCTGACATTTTAAATGTACATTTTTCTCAAATAAAATATTCCTCAGCTGCTCTTTCTTTTAGATATTCATCTTTGGAAATATGGAGCATGACTATCTGCTATATAAGAACAACTGAGTGCTAATRATGGACAAGTCGAAATCCACAGGGTTGCCACCAGTGACCTGCTTCATTAACATCGGTCCTTGTCTCCAGCACAGACATAGCCCTAGCATTTCCCCAGCCTCTCTCTGATCCCTCTCTGGGAGGCAGATTGAAAGCCTCTGAGGCCATCCAAGGACGTGAAGTGATATTTTGGAGGCACATGTAAGCCTAGTGGCAAAGATCAGCCATGCTCAGATCTGCCAGGAGTGTCCTCAAGGTCTCCTTAARGCAGTTTTTGTTGCAGGTTTGGCTATACTATGCTAATCTGATACCAGGAACCATTTATGAATAAGGTAGAGGCCAAAGACTACTCAGGGAAACCATAAAATAAATATTTCTGAATTAGAAATACATCAAGGAGAATAACTTACTCTCCAGGACTGAATCCCTCTATCACTGTTAGTCAAATATTTGCGTCATGTTCACCGTGACATTATGCAAGATGTTCTTTAGATGTTGGGCATGTTCTAGTGGAAACTCCAACACTGCAGCCCAAACCAGGCCTTGAACTTATCGGGGACAACAGAACTTTAGCCCKCCTCCAAACAGATCCTTTTTCCCAGAATGACCTTCCCACTCTGACATTTCTCTCCTTACTCCTGGACACTTKTACATTTCCAGGTTCCAGAAGACAAGACTTTCCAGCAACAAGAATCTCTTGCAAATGCCTGAGAGAGTTGGCTCAGATTGACCAGGCTCAGCAAAAATCCCCGTTTTCCTTCTTCCCAATCACTCATGCATCCCAAAGCTGGACCCACCAGGGSTGCAAATCCTCCCGCCCTGACCTACTTTGGTCTTACCCGTATCATGAAGAACCTGTAGCCTGAGAGCTAAGGGAGCTACCCTACCCACTGCAAGCTTCTCCTTTYAATAACAACACTAGACAGTTCGTGTCACAGCCTGTTGGAGATACAGTTTCCAGTATCRTTGGTACAAAGAAGAAAAAACACTATTTTGACTGCTCTTCCTCTTGCACAGCACTTGGGTTGAAGGCAGCTTGGCTTGTTACCACACTTGCAGGAAGTATATTGTACATCTTATAGGATGATGAAATGAATGCCTGCACTAGCAGCCAGCCTACTTTTAAACCCATTGAAAGGGAAGTTGGTTTGTTTGGCAATAATTCTCTAGTGCAGACACATTTTTGTTGAACATGTAAGCCCAGGCTTGCTTTTATATATTACTAGGGTTCATCTGCACGTAGTTTAAAAGAAGGGGTTGGGAGCAGTCGACAGAATCTGACATATGTTTTTAAACAGGAAAACAGTAAAACTGAAATTCATTACTCACTGGAAAATATAGCAAAGGGCTGCTGAGACACTYGCATCTGACTGTCTTCTGCTAAAACTGGACACAGT
Source organism: Eudromia elegans (assembly GCA_003342815.1). Lineage (NCBI taxonomy): Eukaryota > Metazoa > Chordata > Aves > Tinamiformes > Tinamidae > Eudromia > Eudromia elegans. The sequence continues at coordinate 3,605,689 of PTEX01000064.1, forward strand.
CTGTTCGGCCCATCCTCTGCCGGCTCATGTGCCATTATTACTAGCAAAAACTTTAGATCCTTYACTCTGATTACACCAGGAAGGATACAAACTGATAAAAGACAGGCCTATATCCTAAAGATACAGGTCAAATATCTTTTATCAGGAAMAAGGATAAATCAATATTCTTATGGCACTCCAAAACACGATATTACACCTTTCTCAGAACTGCTCCTGGTATAGGCTGATACCACCTTTTTTTTTTTTGTCTAAAATTAAAGAAAGCATAGGTTATAAAATTTTCCTCATATTTCTCATAACTAAGAGCAAATGGAGTATTTTACAGTTTGCTGTTGTGCTTTGGATTTRTTGAAGTCATGAAGTCATCCAGCAGCATCTTACTTTTCTGTAAGTATGACAGAGGCCTATGCTAAATTTCCCGTCTTTGAGGAAATAATCTTATAATCTTTCTGAGACTTCTTGCCTCCTTCCCCATTGCTCTCAGATCTTGTTGACAATTCTGGCTTTTGCACAATTAAAGAGCTTACGCAGTTTAAAGACTTCCAGCATAGGGTGTGCATACATACATGCATAATAGCACCTTTTGAGCCTTCAGTGGAGGGTGAAGTGAAAACCCAACTATCTTGGCATACAATCTATACAGAAAAGATTTTGCTGTATCCCGATCTCCCCCCTACTCTAGGTACTACCATGCTGGAAAGGACCCCTGGCAGACACGGATGGGATGGCTGCAGGCTGCTCCTGGCTTTGCAGTTCTCCAGGTGTACACCGAAAGAGTTTAGCTCAGCTGCAGTATTTCATGGCRTCAGGCTGTGCTCTGAATGCAGTTCTAAGTACTGTAGCTTCAGAGGAGGTCTTCAGCATGAAGTCTTTGGTCATTTCCTAAAACCTTTCTTTCCTCTCTGTCATGGGTGATACRGCTACATGTATTCTTGCATGGAGCCAGAAGGCTCTTCACTGGCAGCACAACTGTGGCTTCATGCATGCTAACAGGGCTGGAGGATTTCATATACCAAAAAAAGCATCTGCCTCAGCAGGAAAAGGATTACACAGAGTCTCCTTTTGTTTGATAAGCTAATGGCCACTGTGTATAACTTGATTACRGGGGATGCACCAGCATCACAAAAGACTGTACCAGTGAACAGAGTTAATCAGCAGGAAAATGAGAAAAAGTAACCACTACAGAGCAGAGGGTGATGTCTCTGTAGAAAGACAGTAGGTCCAGCACACGTTCCTATTTAGTAGGAATCCAGCATGCTTCCCTGCTTCCCAAAGGTGAAACTGACGGTGACTTTTCAATTCCTCCCTACCATGTGGCCTGAGCACTTGTTCTCTGGACAATTTCCCCAGGCAACTAGTGAGTCTTGATAGAAGTCATTTATGCCAGTTTTATGTCAGTTGAACAGAAAATGAGTTATTCATTTAAGGGCAACGAAAATGTGCAACATAAGACCYATTGCAGCTTATCTTAAACAAAGTGCTTCAATGATCCTTTGGAATAAAAGACAAGCTCTTTTTAGAAATTATGTAACCCACAGATATTAGGCCATGATCATCAGTTCTTCTACAGATCAGCTACTCCATCACCATTTTCTATCATTCACAATATGTGAATCAGTGCCCTAAAGATGGAAAATTATTCTGCAGTAGCAAATTGACCATAGTGTCTCATTTTACAGTGCAGCCTCATCTTTTCTGCTTAAACCAGTTCCCCGTGTCCTATTACAATGTCCCTGATAAGAAGAATTACAAAGCAGGTAGGTGTTATTTCCAGCTCTATATTTAAGAAAGAAGTGCTGTTGTCACTATGACTTTACATGCTGGGCCTGTCTAACTAAAAGGGGGGAAGTCCCTTTTCCKCATTCACGCACAGCCACAGGCTGCATCTCAGCTCCTTTTGCTYTTTCGCTGGCCTATAAGAGGTCCCCCCTCCACACTCCCCAACGCGCAGTTTTCTGCTGAGCAGAGAGGAAATACTCACCTACCCAGTCACTGGGCTGCCCTGCCACGGACTAGGCCACTTACTCCTTCCAGAAATAATAATTCTTTGGGATAACATTATGCAAGGTAATCCCCCAGACGGCTCATAAGTACCACATAAAAGAAAGTTCATCTTCAGGTGGAATTCTCAACCATGCTTTTCCTCTTTATTAATAAGCTTTCCCAAGCTAAACAAGGTCAGTACATGTCTTTTTGTCGCTCACTTGCCTGCCCCTTTAATCTCCTTATGTCTCATTCCTTTTCTCAGCTGCCACTGCTCACATAKTATAGTTTATGTCACACAGATGTACAGTTTATGTAATTTTTTATGCCTCAGCCCACTGCTGCAACTATATTTTTTTGCTGTCTCTTCCACAGAACAAGTGACAATTTCCTTCTCTCACTAGTGCAGATATCTGTGAGACAGGAAGAGTGGCTCTGAAACTGAACAAAATCTGGTGTGCACAAGGCTTGCAAATAATCGCCTTCCAAGATGGAAAGGAATTGATTAGGTGAGACTTGATTATTAAGTGCCTACTTACTCCTCCTTAGGGCTCAGGTGAAATTCAGGGTCTGAGGAAGAGGTGGGAAGAGAAAGCTCAGAGCAAGGCTATAGCCCCTGCCCAAAGCATTTCTCTTCAGATACAGTGATATGAAGCTATCTAGTTACCTCAGGTTCATATATTTTTCTCTACATAATGGCCTTTCTTATCTTAAGACATAATTTGACCTCTAACCCAGTGCATAGAGAAAAGTGAGAAACTCTTTGGGTACCCAAATTACAGCTATGACAGAAAGACACCAGCACCTCACATCCCAACAGTTGRATAGTTCAGCCAAGGTAATTGGGATCTGAGTTCACTTCAAAATGATCAAATCTATGGGAGAAGTAACAAATAAAACAGAAGTACCTCAGCATTTCTGCCTACAAAATCCTTCCTCAGTCCTGAGAGTTCAAATATCTGTTCTAAAATTCACAGTATTACCCCAAATTTCTTAAACCTTCTTTACCTCTGTGCSATACCTCTATGGCAAAAGAAATTGTTACACAAAATCTATGGTTTAGTTTAGTTGTGACTTACAGCGTTATTGATGCATTGTTCTGCTTTTCTCTTTGAATCATAACCACATGAATTGTCCAACATAATGAAGCAATGCACATGTGCTCTGCATGTGCACTTTTAATAAAACACACTCAATAAAAATCCCAGGAGATCTATCAAATGCCAACATGTAAAAACAAACCGAACATGTCATCACAGCTTGCCAGGAGGCACCCTAAGCTCCTCATAATGCTGCTCCTCGGCGTATGCACTCAGCAAGAAGTTAAATTAGTGAGACATTTACATATTTCACTCTTTGGACTCCTGACCTGAGGTTGCATGAGTTATGATGAAGGTCAAACTAGAGGGATCTTCACACTCAAGCAGAACAACAACAAAAAAAAACAGCTTTTTTTTTTTATTTTGTTGATTCTTGCTAACATATATTATATATATATTTGGTGGAACATTAAATTTAGGGAAGACTTTTCCCTCAAAAGTGAAATCTATAAGCAAATAAGAATAAAATTACAGTAGAGAAGTTTTAGTAACCTTAAGTGCTTCAGGAATAATATCAGAATTCCTAAGCCACCAAATCATTATATTAATAATGAAAATGTTATAAGTTTTTAGACAAGGTTAAGCAAAGAGTAGACATAAAAATACATATTAATATTTTTAAAGTTTGTCAATAAGGATGSCTATCATTTCTAACAAACCAATGCAAATAGGATAATTCAAATTACATATAACAATACAATAAACAATGTYACATGCCCACAATACCTTCCAGTATTTCTTTTGCTGTGTGAAGTTTTCATGGTGGAGGAATATTAAAGCAGCATATGCAAGAACTGATTCTGTAAAACAGAAAATGCCCTGGGCTCCTATAGGATCTCAAARGATTTTTGAAACATATGAATTAAATTGAAATTATGCAGAGTATTTGTTAGCTTCTCCACCGAAGTCTACTATTTGTTTTGTCTAGTTAACTACTTCTTGATGAGCAATATAAAATTCCTTCATTCTACCTCAAGGAAAATTAAAAAATGAATCAAACGCAGGTAAAACATTTCCAGAGAAATGTGAACAGATGACTGACTTTGTCACTTACCTMTACCCCAAACCAAGGACAAAATTTAACRTAGGGAAGGTCTAATTTTTCTTTTRTATTCTGATTTGCAAACGTCCATTAACAGGCTCGTATCAAATTCCTAAAAGCTGCTCTCCCTGCAGGCTGATTTGAAAGAATAGTGATCAATGACGTCTATTGATTGCTTTTCTGGCTCTGGATCTCAAGGTTGCTGTGGGACCATTTCACCAGTTTACAAATCTGGATGAAAYATTCAAATMTTTTATTTTTTTCTTTCCAGTTTTTCTTKCCAAATTTTGGAATCTCTACGCTCACAGCTATTTCTCATGCAAGATTAGCAGCTTGAACATGAAAATCTGGACAATATGGTCTTTACTTTTTTCATGGAAGCTATTCTTCTCTCTGAAATCACARCTGTCCTCCATGCTTGTATCACAGAGCGCCCAGGCTGGTAACAACCTCAACGTGACGTTATCACCTGCCTACCCTGACCTCTTAACTTCCCGGGGAAGACGCTTGCCGAAGGCTGGCCCGCTTCCAGCTCCCTGGCTGGTACCGCTTCTCTGCCTGCCTGCAGTCATCAGAACACATGGGAAGAAGGGCGGAACTGATCCCTTCTCTCATGCAAGCAATCTGCACCCCAGAGAGTAGCCTTTTGCCACTGAACTTAATTAAAGAAATAGGACTTCCCCCTGCTTTTGAGAATTCCCCTGCATTATCCCTTCCCGCTCTTATATCCTAAAACACACAAKGGCTGCTTGGCCGAAGGCTCATCTRGGAGCTGGGAGGTTGCTGTGCGCTGCTCTTGGAGCTGCTTCCTCCTGTCATGGTCCACCCTGGTGTACACGCATGGGAAGACTGGAAGAGCCTCAAGGCCAGTGGGGCTCGTCCTACACCAACCCATGTCACTCCTGGAGACTGGGTCCTTGGAAGCGTCTGGGTATCGTTCACGTCCACGTGTCCTCTCAAAAAGGGAAGGAAAACTACATCTCGCCAACATCATAGCACAAGCAGGGAAAAAGCTTACATAGTAGTTTATTTATCTCTAACACAGAAGAAAGAGCTAAACAATCAAAGCAGTCCATCTTCTGGTATTTCCACACTGAGTTTATTAGTTTAGATCACTAAATGCTGTGTCGTCTTTCTGGCTTGATTTTCACATCAAGGTTGCTGGTTCRCATTTTAGAACAGTCAGCCAAGGTCATCCTTGGCCAAGAAATGCTGACAACTCCCAACTGATCCAGCTGCAGTAGCTGGGGTGGCARGAGGCCCATGAGAAACGCAAGCGTGCTCACACTAGTGTTTTATCSTTTCTTAAGGTCTCCTATTTGACTGTCTTCATCTCCCTTTATAAACATGATAGAATGAAGCTAGCAGAGACTCAAATGGAGAAAAAATGCCTGAACAAGTCAAAAGGTTAGTTCAGTGGTAGGTAGCATCTCTGAGGTAGGCACGGCGCTAACCTCTTCTCTCGAGTCATGTGCTCAAACCACAAGGCCATAGAGCTTGATAAATACATTTCCATTCTCTCACATTCACCCTCTTCATAGSAAGCTTCAGGTATGCCATACAAATGTAAAGCATCATAGGAATTTTCTTATACAAGCTAGAGATGGAAAGCAACACATAACAGTACTTAAATTGCATTTGACTATGCATAGGAAAGCAGGAAATTAATTTGCAAGAAAATTAGACAATACCAAGCTACAATTCAAACTCTCTCACCTCTCCTACAATTCGTACTTGACCTTGCCTTTCTGTAAACAGTCCCTGTCACATATAGCTCTTACTGAGAGTTGAATCAAAATARTTAATTCATAAGCAACTGAATGAGAGGGTTCTGCAAACACACTACAGCATAACATAATAGCGACCGGGACTCTTCAATTCTCCCTCCATGTAGAAACTGCCAAGAGGAGAGGAAGGTGATGATGTGAAGACCAAAGCCTTGTTTTYTGCTGACCCCCACCCACCACCTGGCAGAAATCAAGAGCAGGAGCATATGGCCCAGGCACCCATGCTATTTCRTTGGTACTAAGCCGATTGAATAGCTTTTCCCTGGTCATGATTCTGCATAAGGTCCATGATCTTTCACAGCTATAACCCATAAAATAGATATGAACTCAAAAACAAAACCATAAAACCCTAAAAGCTGCTGCAATTAAGATTACATACAAAAATATATAACATTTCAAAGTAAAAATATTCATGCATATATACATAATATTTATACAATAATTTTACTCTGCTTTAKCCCATATAATTCCAGCAACATGAAATTCATACTAACTGAAACTGTGTAAAATGTTAAACCATGTGGCCTTTCAAAACCAAATACCTTTTCACTGTTTCATTTTATCCCTCTCCTTATTTCCAGCAGTCTAACCTACAGGTTGTATTTATTTTTTCCAAATACAAAATGTTTTTCTCTTACTTCCCTTTAATGAACAAGAAGAAAAAGCTTCCAAAGAAGAACCTTTACCATTGGAACATGCACACTTGCAAAGTTCTTCCTCTTTGTAGTGTGAATGGTGAAGGTAGATCTTTAGGCCCTGCTGGAAGCAGCATTTGTCAAGAGCATCACCTGGCTCCAGGCATCTCTCTCACGTGCTGGTGGGATGTGGCTGCAAGAAGCATCGCACAGGCAAACAGAGCTCAGTGACACAAAGAAAGAGTGCTGTGGCTATGCCAAGGAAAGGATGTGCCAAGGACAAGCAAAACCCCGACGCTGCGTCCTCTGTCACCATTTTCACCCAGCCGAAGAATATCCAGCCTTTGCACGTCACCTTGGTGCTGCCGTGTGAGGTAGTACTGAGGCATGAGAGCTTAGTCCTAAGATCCTTTGCTAGAAGAAGATTTGGAGTGACACCGCGACACACGTATCAGATGAGGCGTTCAGGGCCCTGCAGTGACGAGGAAGGCCTGCAGAAGCAGCCGGAGAGCTGCTCTCCATCCTCACCTCCCCACACGGCAAGGAAAGCAGACGCAGCCCCTGAGCCCCTCTACCCCCACCGCATACCCAGGAAYAGACGTAACAGGGCTTTGAAAATCAACCTTCCTACCAGGGCTTGATCCTGAAACCATCACTAATGCCCAGCGAGGCTATTTCAGACGAGTAGTTTCAGTGCACTGAGTGGTATTTGAAGCAACAAATGGGCCCTGTCTGTATAGCAAGSGTGGCAATGAAGAAAGACGGGAGCCCCATTCGGTTTTATAGTGTCCACAGGCTTTAGAAGAGCTGTTCAGGGAATCCCACTGTGCACGTGTATATGTCTAATTCTTCTCACTGCCTCCCRGTGATTTTCAACCTTAATCCTCCCTCAGCTTAAGTGAACTTTTTTATCTTAGTGCAACTTGTCATAAAAATGATGGAGGGGGAATTTGGTTTCTTACAGTCGAATTTGCTGTAGATACGCCAAGCAACCTGCAGCCAGAGAGAAGTATGAAATGTGGGATAAAGCCTCAAAATGAGAGATTAGTAGAGATGAAAGTAAGAAACATGAGCAGCTTGAATGAATGCCACCTTTGTTCTTTCTAAAGGCACACAAACGTGAAGTCCCAACGCCAGTTTCACCACGTACCATTCTGACGTAAACGGTTTACACAAGAAAAACAGAGAGAGGCAGAGTTTAATGGGATCTATTAACTTCTGCAGATAAGGACAGGACTGCACGAAGTAGGACAATTTCTCTTGCCTGACTTTAATGAACGGGGGGGAAAAAAAAATGGAAGAAACCTTGCCATGGGAACACCCAAACATTTGAGAGGCACAAAGCTCCTTCCGCTGTGCAACTAAAAGTGCTGCAGAGAACAGAATGTTTACTTACTATTGAGCAGCTTCGGCTTAGACCACATCCTAACAGCKTTTCAGGAGGTGTGTCCATGCCTGGCCTTGGGCTAAGGTCAGCACACGGCAAACGCCGCGCGCTCGCTGTGCCCATGCGCTCGCTCAGTTGCTCTGTTTGTGCCAGACTTCTCCTGCGATTGGTTGCGTGTGGAGAAATAGGTACAAACTTGAGGCACACTTCAAAACAAACAGCCAAAACCAAACAAGGGGGTGGCAGAGGAAAGTGATGTTTCAAAGGAATTTGCTAGGGCTGTGTAACTTCTGAGCTGAGGCAAACTACTGCAAGCCTACTGCCCTAATGCACCTAATGCCCTGAGCTCCGCTGTACCTTTCTCTTAGAGACCCTTCTGTGGGCTCACTCAGCAGATGAGAAAGGGTAAGAGAGACAGTCTTCCCGAGGATGCTCTCGCTCTGAGATCTGCTTCACGCAGCGCTGCTTAYGCTCGTGACACAGGCTCACCTCTGATCTCGAAGGAGCACGGCACCGCCTGGAAGCTCCTCCTTCACGGATGGAGCCCAGCGAGGGCTCGCGAGCCACCTGGCGCGCAGCCTCCTGGTGCTAGGTCAGGCACACAACAGCGTGTCGTGATCTCGTGGGCTTGTCTGCAAGGACACTGCTAAGGGTTGCAGAAATAGAGCCCATCTGGCTACTCAGCCTGACCCAAACTGTCTCGCATCTCATGCAGCCGTCACTGGATGAATCTCCCTTTAGCAGATGGGACAGGTACCCTTGCCACAGCCAGCACAGAAGCAACCAGACATCCTTACAACCCAGCTGACGACTGCCACGATGGCTGCCTGGGGCTACAACGGATCATTTAAARCATTCCTTTGGCAGATCCAAACTATGCCACCCTGGACTAACAGTACGGACCTGTCCTCTAGGCCACAACACAACAGTGAGAGATGCAACCAATGGGTTGATTTCTTTTCTGAGTCACCCACTCAGTTCCTTATCATACTATGTTTTAATTAAAACTCCAATCCAATCCAAGTTATGCAAGGTCCTTTGCAAGCAACAGCATTTCTAAAGGAGTACCAATGGACTTGCATGAAGCCCCCCATTTTTCCACACCAACCAGCTGAGCTGAGCAGGTACAAATGGGCCGGAGCAGCACCCCGCGTTCCTTGAGTACCGCTCTGGGGAGCAGCACTAACACCCACAGCCTCGGGGCTCGACCAGCTAAAGGTTAGGCAAGTCAAGACAAAACCCACGTCTCCTCTCCTGTGACTCTCTGCTTTCGAACCTGAACTGAACTATACTTCAGGGAAGACTCCTGTTTCTTTCAGCTCTTTTCACAGAAGGTCCTCCAGCCTCAGGGCTGCCCATAGGAGGGTGTAGACTCTTTGCTCCCTGAAAACACTAAGCTGCATGCTATGAAAGAGACTCAGCGGAGCAGCAAGGAGGAGCTCTCCCATTCTKGCTTTTGCTGATATAAATCTCACGTGCTCATTGCCAGCTTTCTGCACAGGCTCTCCTCAGTTGCTCAGGCGGAACAGCGCAGCTGGCAATAAATTTCATTTTATACCTTGCTTGGAAAAGCCTGATGCAAACACACGTGGCGAGCACGCCATGCTCCCTCTGGACACAAGGACTAACAGCAATGGTGGCAGCTCAGCAGCTACACAGCACAGAGGTGGAATAGGAGGCCTCCGTGTCCTCTCTCACACTCACATTAAAGACCATGCAACAGCTGCAATTAATGCTCATCCTTCCCTTTACTTTCCCTTCAACACAACCAAAAATAAGGAAGTGGAAAAAACAATCCAGCATCTTCTCCACATGATACTGGCCTGAATGCATAAAGCCCTGTCCAAAAGGCAGACGAGCTGCACATTCAGAGTGCAGCAGTAATGCTCCTAGCATGGCAGGCATTCCCTCCAGGCTCACAGCTCCTACTCCCTAACCCATCCTTTCCCTCTCCACGGCTCTGCTTCCACAGAACTCCACTACATCCCCCAGCGCARTTACAAAGCTTCAGAGTGACAAAGAAATTATTCTGCTCTGACATATGGCACACTGGAGATTGAAACCCTCTTCTCAGGTCCCAGAGTCTGCAACAGCATCAAAGAATCCTCCCATCTCCAGACTTCTGTTACTGGAGCATGGAAATAATTGGCTACGAATCTTCCTCTTGGGGACAGTGAATGCAGTTGTGCAATGTCTTGCAAAGAGAAAAGTTCCACATAATCCTGTCAAATAAATATATTTTTAGGGTTTTTTAAGCAGAACATCTCAGACTTCTGGGGGGTGTGTAGCTTAGCTTCAAATGAAAGAACAGATWGATTTTTTAAGCTCATCACATTAGCATGCACTGAAATCAACGCACAGGCACAATTAGACCCCTTGTTTGAGGACACGCTCTTGCTAACAGAACAAGAGGAGGTGGCCACATGGTGTGCTGCCAGGCTGCATGCACTGAAAGGATCCCAGTTACATTTGCACATGCAGTGTACACTAAGGAGCAGCTTATTCAAAATAGTTGGTCAACAGTTGCCTTTGGAAATGTTTTTTGCCACAGCTTTCTGGCTGATCTTTCCAGATTTCTCCATCTGGGTATGAAGAACAAGCAAGATTACTGCATTTGTTCATTTCTGTTTCACTGAAAAAAAAAAAGAAGTTCATGTGAAACTGAAAATATTGTTATAGTATATATATTTGTCAGTTTGGAAAAGGATGTTAAACRAACCTGTCCAAGAAAAAGGTAAGTTCTGTGTCCTGACATTTAAATACATATTGACTTTTTTTTTTAATTGCAGAACTAAAACAGCTATTGCAAAATGCAGCAGAGTTATTCAGGATCACATCCTTTTCTCCTTTAATGTTATTGGAAGCCTTGCCTACAGACCTAGCCTTTTTAAATTTTGCCAAGAGAAAAGAAAAAAGATAACATGGGCTCTAGCAAGAAAGTGTCAACCAGTCCGGAGGAAGTTGCCTGGCAGACTTGATAAAAGACTGATCTTTGGACCAGAAATATACACAGGAATTTTATGATATCTGGCAACTATTTCAAAGGCTTAATTGAAGACAATTCATAGGAAGAAACAACAAATGCTTTACAGGAGACAAGCAAGTTACTGAAAGATAGATAAACACGCCGGGCTTTTCTCCATCTGCTTTTCTTCCACTGTGAGTTTGAACAACATTAGGAATTTGAATCAGGAGAGGAATAAGAATTACTAGGACAATTTGGCATTTCAAAAGGAAAATCTACGGTGCGATGATCMGCCTCGCTTTTATTGATTTTTACAGAGATAAGCTGGTTACTCAGAATTAGCTCGCTAGCATTTTTAGCTTTACAACCCCCTTAGACTTGTCCTTGACTCTGACATTGTCTTGCTGCCATTTAAGGGATCTGCTGAGCTCTRGCTACCTCGGGTGCCCTCCAGGACAGCAAACGTAAGGTTGCCTCCAATGGCGCTGTCACGATGCAGCAACATGTTCAAAGGCCATTACAGAGATTCAGCGTTCCTATCGCTGTCTATTATAACTTCAAAAGAAATCTCACTCGAAGGGCGTGGGGGAAAGGGCTTCTYTGGCAGGCGAGATAAGCAGCACCCACGCCCAGGGGAGCTCCAGAGACCGGCCACAGTTACCCAAGGCGCCTGATAAGGTGGGTGCAGGGCTGCTTCGAAACTCCCTGCGCAGCCTCGGGGCTGCTCTCAGTTTCTCCTCGTAGTCTCCTGAGCCTGGAAACCTTACAGGTAAGTGCCACAAACCGGACAACTAGAGACGTGCCTCAGGTTTCATTAGCATAGGCTTTATCCTCCACTGTTGGTGTGGACCAGGTACATCTTTTGGTAGTCCTTATGTAGCCCTGGACTTCTGCAGGGTGTTTGCAATTGAAAGCAAAAGCCACCCGTTGCTGTCCTGTGAAGGTGCAGGGCACCCCTCAAATATTCTAGCTATGCATCTGGACAGCAAACCAGTCTGTAGCTGAAGTTCCTCATCTCAAGCACCGATGTGGCCTCTGCAAATTCRTATCCAAATCCTTTCAGGCTCTTTACCTTTCATCTTGAGAGGAAGCATGGGATTTTAAAACTTGCATGAAAACTTATATGACCTCATTACCCAAAGCTGAGAATCCCTGATGTTTCTTAAGGACCTTTTTCCCCTATTGTATGACCTCAGTCTCAGCCTACTCCCCTGGCTTTGACACAGGTATGACCTCTACTCTGTGTTACATTTACATTACAAACAGAATGCTAGATCTCACATTCCTTGTTTATCTTAAAGAGCATCAACCTAGGAAGGTCATGCAAGGTAAACCAGTGTGTGACTATCCACATACCATTACTTTGCATAAACAYCTGTGCGGCTCTACCTCACTCTTGGTGTGCTCTTGTAAAGCAGAACCCTGGACATAGCGCAGAGAAGCTAACGCAAACTCAGAGTACTTCTTGGTAATTCGATCCCGTAAGAAACCCTTCTAGGTCTCAACTACCCCAACAAACATCAGCAATGATTCACAGGACGTTTTTTACCGCGATAGTAGTACAGAGGTATTTTCCACAGAACAGCTATCTGAATCTCACATGTATGTTTACATTTGAAAATACAGTCCTTAGGAAAAAAAAAAAAAGACGTGATCCTGAGGAGCATTATGCTAGTGTTAGAGAGGCCTAACTTTGCTGAGCCCGTTTCTCCTCAGTGTTTGCAGCACAAACCCCCTCCTGCAGGTTCGCCACAGGACTTATTCCTGCTTTTTAATTCTGCTCTGCCATTCAGCTTAAGCGAGTTACAGCAGCAGAAAGCTAAMCTGATTAACAACACAGCGTTCTGCTGTCTCCTCAGTTCGGTTACTTAGTTGCTGGTGGTTAATCTTCTGAACATTTTCCACTCTTACTTTGCCGCTGACTCKATAAACCTTTGTGCTTTGGTTGTCAAGATTGCTGGACAAATTTCATGAAGAATCAGGCTGGTTTAAACCATACAATGTACTAAACTCTTACTCTGGCCCAATCACACTTCTCAAACAGRCCCTTTAGAGAGAGAAGACAGGAAGGTGGTTAATACAGCCTAGCAAAAAGTCGGTAACTTCCATGTGTGATACGGTACTTAAAATCATCTCTCCACAGGACCTAAAAGCGTACTTGTATCACAAAACGAGGCTTCTTAACCCAATTGTTTGTAAGAGATGCTCCAGATCTTCCCAGCTCACGAAATGGAAACAGCTGAACATACCAAGCAGTCATCAAAACRCCRCAGCATAAAACTAAGTGACCAATASTTCTGCTGTGGCAGCAGAAAGGAGGGAATTTTACTCTGTGCTTGTGAGTGGAAACTCCCCTGTAAACTTCAATATAACAAATGCAATTCTTCATCTAAATGTTAGTTATTTAAACTGAGATCTAATACCAAACAGAGGCAAGAAAAGTCTTCTATTACAAAAGCACTGATCCCGTCTCARATATAGGATGGAAAACCTATACGGAGGACTATTTCCTATGAAACTACAATAGTTTGTTCCACTGTGTTGTTTTGGTCCACATCCCTAACTGTGAGGCTAGAATTGTCTGAGACAGAAAATACCTTGGCCCCTTCCAAATAACAAGGAAATGTAGCAGACCAAAGACTTCAGTGGTGTTCATTAGTGGGAAAATACCCACTGACAAGTATCTTGTGTAACAGTGCTTGCTTAATATCATGATGCTATTTACCCATGGAAAATAACTCAGAATTTCTGTTTCCTCTGAAAACTCACCACACCCCGCTTGGCACAGAGACATTAAAATGCCCGTTTTCCTCTTCTCAGAGCAAGGCAGGTGTTTGTTCATCCTTGCGCTCGATGCCTTGCYGTCTTAAGCACTGCTGTCTATTTGTAGCCCTTGTACCTCTTCCAGGATAAAAGCATGAGGGTCTATTTTTAGTGAACTTTTCCAAAGAGTTTTATTTTAAAGCCTGACTAATCTTTGCGGCACCACAGACAAGGCTGATCTCTTGATAAATCTTAGCTTAGATTTGTGGTGAACTGCAAGAAGACACCMAATGTTTTTTCAATTAATCCTTTCTAATATGCACCTTTGGAAAACGAGACCTGCAGTAAGGGAGCCACAGAAAAGAGCCAGGGGCATCCAACGCTTCCGTAGGATTTGAGGGCAGCCTGGAAAATGTGGGGGAGCTACATGCACTGAGTTGTCTTCTGTTTTCCATGGTATTTTTAGCAGGTTTACAACACATGAATTTATCTGCTCTGCCTATAGCTTATTCACTGCATTCTGAGGAAAAAAAAAAAAGAGGAAAACCAGACACCTGATGTGCTTGCTAAGGCTTTTTTACTTTCGTATCAGTGTCTCTCACTAAGCTGCTGGATAGAAGGGCTCTAGAGAAATGCATTTCCTTATGGAACAGTGTGCTTTTACATAAATATTATTGTTAAACTTTAATAAGTGGAAATAACAGTGTCAAAGCCATCCCCACTCCTTGATGCTTTTTACTCCGGTGTGATGGGCAATCYCACAGGCTGAACCCACCCCATGTACAGTGGAGAAGGGAGGACTGAGGCTGCTCATTCTGCCTGCCCCCTTYCCTGGCCCTAGGAAATACATGAGATGTGTCTTGCAGACACTGTGGAAAAGGCACTGGTGTCATGGTAAGGGTCACTTGGCCCTTATCTACCTAGTGGGACTTCTCCAGAGTGAGCGGAGCCCAAGGTAGAGAAAAGGAAARGAAAAGCAAGGCCGAAATCCCTGCTGGGAGCTCCATGGCAAAGGGTCACTGCATAGCCAAAGAGGCAAGAGGGGACAAGGAGCCAGCTCGCACCATCCGGGAGKGACTCGGATTGCAGTCAGAGAGGGAAGAAAAGGCAGAAAAGAAATGAAACTGTCCCAATCCGGGCTGCGGTTACAGCCCAGGAGCACCTGGCGGGAACCTGCCCGTTTCCGCACCCGACTTTCTCCAGAAGGGAAGAAAACCTCAGCGTTAGCTGCCCGACGGGCTCAGCTCCGCRGGCATGGACGCAGCCTTTAGTTCTCCCAGCCGCTGTACGAGGACTATGAGAGCAGGCGTTGCAAAATCAGGCTGGAACTCCTCTGTCCTGTGCTTAAATAACCCCCCTTTCCATTTGGGGAGGAGAATGAAAAAGGCACGTGTACACGAAAGCCCTGGAGAATTCCTTTTTTTTTTTTTGGTAAAATGACACCTAGATATAGTACTGAGCTTAAGATGTTTATTGAATTCCTGGGCAGTGGAATGCCTTGTAAATACAAGTAAATATCTCCAGAAATATTTGACGAAATATCATAAATAAGACTCTAGCTGCAACGTTTTGTCCTATTTTGGGGATGAATTTCAGGTCTTAAATCCCCAGCCAATCTCCCTACCACCTCTGCAGGGGAAATCAGCTGAGTGGGGCAGGGTTTAACACCCCCCAAGGTGGGGAGAGCCTGAGGGGCCATCAGCTGTTAGTGAGGGGTGAGCAGCCCCTCTGCAACCAGGAACGCTGGAGATGGGTGGAAAACATCAAAAAGCAACCGTGCTTTGCTTGCAGTAGCAAGCACCCCTGGGGTCTGTGGAAGTTTGCTATTTTTATCCCATTCATGAAGCAACGGGTGTGTGCATGGAGCCAGGGACCCAGGCYGTTCCCATTCAGCAGCACGCTGCGGCTCCAGCCGGCCACCCCACAGCAGGGCCCTGCGTGGAGCCCTCGGGGCTGCGGCGATCGACAGAGAGCAGACCGCAAACACTCATCTTCCCCAAGCCCTGAGGAATCTCCATAGGCTCCACTGCCTTTCCCTCGCTTCATTTTCCATCCGATTTGTAATGTTTCCCTTTCAGTCACAAAGAAAAGGCAGTTGCCTTGAATATTCTTGAATCACGAATCCATGTGAGTTTGCTGAAATATCTGCTAAGGACAACCCCTCTGCTGATGTTATAGCCCCACATACATCCCAGAGGCCAACTCTCTACCCCCACTGTTAGGCTTTCAGCGGATTGCACTTCAGGATCACTCCTCGGCCTTTGTGAAGGCATCAATTCCTGCCACTGACTGCATGGGGAAATTCCTTTCCTACCAAAAAGGTTTGGGGTTTTTTTTTGAGAAAATGACGCGGATTTATCACTGCAATGATAAATAAACAGAAGACTAACTAATGCTTTTCTTCCAATTACGCACTGTGAATAGGTCCAAAAAAAGAGCTGGTGGAAGCTCTCACAACTCAAGAGGATGATAGGATCCCATCCAGGAGGGCTGGATCCTTTCATCTTCCCTTAGTGCCTTTGGACCTCTCTCCTCCCAAGGAAAGCCAGCCTCAAACGGACYTCCTGTAGGTCACCTGGGTCCTTCCTAAGTAATTCAGATTGTGCCCCGGGCCATGCCAGAGTGACCTGTCCAGTCTGCTCGTTAAATCTCCAGGTCATTTCTCTCTCATTAGTTTCCTGCGAATCTGTGGCACAGCCTCCTGAGTCTTGCCATTAACACAGAGATATATGCATACACTGGATTTTTTTTCAATAAATTCAAGTTCATTTTCCCCTTGTTTCCTTCTGACTATTCCTAATTACATCTCACGGGGACCAATMTCATTAATTTCTGCCTTTCTTGACGGCACAACCTGCAGCACCGCATCCCAGCTCGGAGCCCACTGGAAGGTCCTGAGATGCAATTCACTTCCAGTTTCAGCTCAAATCATCGTCCGTCCTTCTCATGGCAATAAAGGYAAAGATCAGCTCTGCTTTTCCTTCCAATTACAATGGCAAAAAGTACAGAAATCTAACAGGAAAGTTGCTTCTAAMAAAAAAAGACAAAAAGCAAGAATCCCATGCTTTGAACGTCCAGTTTCTCCGGGACGCGTGCTGCGCTGCCGCTCYCCCAAGGTCACTCRTTTGGCCTGACCTGCTCCCAGCTTTCCCGAATGATTGAAGCCTACCCTTTCCTCGGAACGGGATCACACGCTCGCTGCTGTCAAGCTGCAGCGAGGCATGTTCCGGCTGGAGCAGTTGGCAAACAAGCTGCTAATCTTCAGTTTATTCCTTTTCCTAGGAATGATCAATGCACCTGCCAGGCGTCTCAGCAAAGCAAGAAATCTTCCAGCTAAGACTTCCTGGTTTTATCTTTTTTTTCCCCAAAGGATTCATTAGAGGCTTGTGATTGACATCCAGGAGATACGCGCACGTCTGATTGCCTGGTGAGGTTACAGTATTTGCCCTAGCCCATCAGCTTTGTATTTCAAACAATCCACATAAAACCTGYCTTTGGTCTCATTCCTGCCTATCAAAGCCTAGCTGGAATGTGAAGAGAGGTGGAGAAGAGCTGCAGAAAAGTCTGCATTAATATAAATAGCAGCTGTAATTGTCAGCATACAGGAACACTGTACATGGGCCCCCACAACAGGGACGGGTGCTGTTGGAAGAGGAAGACAAGCAYTGACTTTGACGGAGCTGCGCAGCCTCAAGGAGCTCTGAGTTTGGCCCAAAGGYGCAAGCTCTGGTTCGCAGTACCCTCATACAAAAACACCCATCCACAACCCATTCCCCCTTATTTAACACGATAATTAACCCRAGAGAGATCATTTGGGAGACATAGTAATTTCAGGTGCAAAAATTAATGATGTGATTGTTATTCACTACGTTATTTCACAAATTTAGGAYCACATTTCCCCCCAGGAATTTTGAGCCTAACTACAAGTACCTGAACTGGGAGTTGTAATTAATGATACCAAAACAGATTTTCCTCCTCAGTATTAATTAAAAATCTCTATTTTCCTCAAACACATTCATAGAATAGTAATTCAACATTCAAACTATCAGAAATTTAATTCTTATCTGGAGTCACCAATCAAATCTCAATGAGAAAAAATGTAAGAATAAAGATGACAGGAAACGGACTGTACMCACATGAGAAAACTTAATACACAGCTGACATTTTTAATTATTTTCAAAACAGTAATGTAAAACTCTACAATAGCAATTCCTGCCTTGGAAAAAATAAACATTCTGTTAACCACTTYTGTAAGATTACAGGTGTTKTCTGACCCTTCARAGAACAKCCRCTGTCTTTGCCAACAACAGAACAAAAA
This sequence comes from Eudromia elegans, assembly GCA_003342815.1. Classification (NCBI taxonomy): domain Eukaryota; kingdom Metazoa; phylum Chordata; class Aves; order Tinamiformes; family Tinamidae; genus Eudromia; species Eudromia elegans. Next base: position 3,623,669 of record PTEX01000064.1, read on the forward strand.
GGTATAYACTGCTGCTGGTATCAAAGATGGAAAATATTCTACCCCCAAATTATGCGACTGGCATGTTTCATTTCTCACCCTCCGCTCCACATGATGCTTTTCATAGTACATGCTGGAAAGACCTTTCAGGAAATTTTGCAAATGAAATGTTTGGAATATGTTTCTGRGGGGATGTAAGCAATGAAAATCCACTTTAAAAATCTTAATAAACAGTCCAGAACCAGAACTTAAGAGATCGTCAGTTTAACTTAATTTTCCCCTACCTATTCATTGTTCTGAAAAAGGCTGTGGATTACTGAAGGTTAAAAATAAAAATCAAAACCTTCTGCAATATTTTTACTACTAGGATATTTCTGCACAGAAAWGCTGTATGAAAAACTGTGGAGAACTCCAATGCCATCATTTCCTAAATCAGGATTTTTATAGCTACCACCCTAGTTCACATAAGAAAAAAAAATTAATAAACGTGAGGAGGCCTTTTCTATATAAAACTCACAAGTGACCTTGGATTTCAATTCTGAAGCTCAGGGGAAGCAATCTCCTTTTAAACAAAACCCACTCTSCCTGTCAGTTAAGAGTAAAATAAACTGCTAGAGCTGCTTAAAGCTTGAAAGGAATGACAAAAACCCTGGGAAAATGTATGCAGGAAAGGAAGAACCGCGTGGCTTCCACCCTGCACTATGAACCCCCAGCGCTACTCCCGGCCTTGCCGCGTTTCCACAGTGAAACACACGATGCCGCACGCGCGGCCACGGGGAGCAGGATTTGGGACCTGCTCCCGCTGCGCACCATTAATAATTTACTCCCGAGTAATCCTAACAGCGGCGGGTTGCCGTGGCAACGTCTAAGCGCGATTCATAAAAATGCATCTGGGCTGCTGCGAACCCGACCGCGGCATGTCTTGACAAGGAGTAGATGCGTACACGCCGCGGCTGAACTCTCCCATAAAGCACACAGCTCAGCAATTAACCCAGCGATTTATCGTCTCCACAAATCCCAGGCAAGCAGAGTGTCAGCTCGCTGCTCGTGYAAATTGTCAGAGTTGACCTGGAGCCAGCAGAGGGATGACCAGGGAACATCAGCAGAAAATACAACTCGGGGTGTGAGGGAAAATAAGGACAAATACTCCGTGTTTCCATTTTCTTTCACGCTGCACTCCCAAGAGAACGCTTGTGGGGTTGCATGTTACGATAGGACCTAATCATGCCAATGGACCAGAAACCACGGGGGCCGTGAGCAGAGCAAAGCACAGCCCGTGTCACAACTAGCACCTTCTCCCCGCCGGCACACAGGTCACGGTCGCACTGAAACGAGAGGGGCGGCCCGAAATGGAGCCTTCCCCCTTTTTAACTGTTGGGAAGCGACTGCCGGAAAATGGGCAAATATTCGGGACAGCCTGTACCGGCAAACCCAAAGCAACTACGCACGTTGGCCAGGAGAGCTGCAATTAAATGTACCACCTTTCTCMTGCGCCTCTTAATTCCTTTTATTCTTGCAATAAGGAAATGTTAAAAAGTAACAAACTGGCAGAATAATTATTTTTTGGCTATTAAAATAAGTATTTGGCACGTACGTTGAAAATTCAGCAACTTTTTCCCCACCACTTTTCCTTTTTTTTAAAAARAAAGGATTCAAATTTATATCACAAACCAGCTGTAAATCAGGTCTGTTTCTAGCTAAGCTGATTGACTATTGCCACTGGTCTGAAGAAAAGAGACTAAGCAGCCATAAAACATATAACTATGATGGAAAAATGTGTGGTATTATTACTGTATATCAATAGAAACTAATAGCATAAGCAGAGCAGAGTGGGCAACCAGAACTGACAAAACCACTATATTTCCCCCCACAAACCCCAGGAGATCAGTATTTGGTACAATCACTACTTGGTGTGTACAAGAAAAGGAGAAGGAAAGCTCTGCAGGTCTAGGGTGCTCTGGCACGCGTACGAAACCTCCGCACGGACAGACTCATGGGACACTGTGTGTGAACAGTGTAAATCCAGGTGAACGTGGATGCCTGTACTCCCACACCGCCGCCGCCAAGGACACACGCTCAAAAACACAAGTTTGCTGATTGGCCTGTCAGGGGATGACATGGAGACGTGCATCTAGAAACTCCAGTACAAGCACCACCCACAGGYGCGAAACAAGACGCGGAAAATTCCCACCTGGGGTGCGGACARGTCAACCAGAGGGAAAAAAACCACCAACATATATGCTACTAAGATAAACGTCACTAGGGGCAAACAAGTATAACTTTTCATTTTCCCCTATGAGAATATATAACGAAATATTCTGCTGACCTCAAAGGATGCCTCAAAGGRTCTTCTTCATAGAGAAGATACACTTGTGCACTGCCCTGAAACACATTCAAACATATCTGAGGGAGGCCGCTGATCTGGGATCTACACATCAGGGTGGACGCTAGCAATGTCATTCCCAGCACTGTACACGAGGATACAGGGGTCTCTTCCTCTCTGCTGGGGAGCTCATTGATTGTGGTCCTTTGCTAGCTTGTAAGTTGATTTCTGAGGTGTATTTTTATGTTGTATCAGATTCAGTGTTATCCAACCAAGCAGATATGCCAACTCACCCTATTTTCTTTTAGAGACAGTAATTACAGTAATTTTCTTAACTATACACTGTAGGCCTGCACTGGATCTGACGAGCCTTTTTGTCTGCCTTATTACTGTTTTCTGACTCGGTTTTAGCAGCTAATCTGCGCAGTATCTCAGGGAACCTGGAAAAACCAAACGCATGCATTGTTACAGCAAGTTAACGTTGATGGTTTGAAAACACTTATAATCAGTGTCATAACTTGTCAGGGAGGAATCTTAGATACATATAACGGATTCTAGAAGACGACTAGATTTAAAGCCAAAATCTGGAGCCCATTCTGTTCCATGCACACCACTTGGGTGTATTACAGAAGTAATCAGCAGCGCAGGTCCTTGATGGGGAGAGAGGTTCATCGGGGAAGACACCGAAAGGTATAAACAGGGCTGGGTCTGCTTCTCCAGCACCTCCTCCAGAGAGCATCTCTACGGTCGTGTGAGCACCGCAGAACAGCAAACGGGGCGTTTCAAAATTATGCCGCGTTTGTCAGCTACGTCCCAGAGACACCCGGCACATTTCACTCCTTCTTCAGATTTTTATCGTGGAAAAGTAGACAGCTGGGATGTTGTCTGGCTTTCATAATTGATTGCACAACTGACAGGATACCCTTCTTCTCTGTCTCCTGCTATTCTGTTTTGCAGGGCAGAATTTGAAGTTATGTCACAAAACATAAGCCATGAGAAAGAAGCAACCTGTTGAAACATGACACATTACACCAAAAACTTCTAAGCAAACTGCAGGCTTAGGATGGATTTTGACTTTCCATTTCCTGAATACCTTTCTGTTAGTTCCCCTAAGGAACAGAAACTGAAAGGTTTGTGAAATGTGATAAGCTGATGATCTGCCAGGAAGGATCTTTCCACTGTGGCCTCCTGTGTACATTTGACACAAGCATCTTTCCAGTCACCGGGCAATTTCCAGTTTATCCTTCAGGTATGTATTGCCCAACAGTCTAGTTATACTTGACAGCCCCCATTACTAAACAGCAGTGGTGAAACAGTGCTAGAAACAGCAGTTCTGAGAAACGCAGGCAGCCTCCAAAAATAAAAGTCACCGTCAGGATTCAAGATATTCTAAGTTTCGGGGGATTTTTTTTAAAACAATTCAACTTTTGTTGAATTGTAGAACTTGTCTTCTAATTTGAAGACCAGTTAATATTTTATTTTCACMAGAACAGAGAGGTAAATTCAGTCCTTCTGGCCTCCCTCTAGTCTAGCAGCAAAGGGGCAACCAGTATTTTCCAGAGCGAAGAGTGTGAAAAGGTTTGTGCTGYGTGACTGGCCATGGAGAAAGAACAGCTAAACACAGTCCTAGCCATAGCCACAGGTTCCTGTGTGACCCTGACCAAGCCCTGCACCTTGGTTCCCCCTCCTAACCACAATAACACAGTGCTGCTTCTCAGTTTCCTCCGGTTTCTCTATTTAGAGCAGGAGATAAATCAGGAGACACTAATTTTCAGCACACGTCGTTTTAGCCACAGAGCAGCACCTCCTCGGCGCCCGGTAATGCTGCGCTACCAGGACTGGAAAAACACCACCTCCATGTGGCCACTCTGGTCATGCCACGGGTGAGGGAGGCAGGGTGCCAAAACTACTGTCCCGGGAGGAGCAGCAGGAGCATAAATAGCAGGAAAACCGGCTGCAATTTCCAATCCTCTTTCCCTTTCCTTTCTCTCCCTTTTGGAAATAGTGAGGAAACAATATACAACAGCTACCATGGCTTGCTTACGTGGGTAAAGTTTTGGAGATACTTTACTCAGAGGATGATACACAGTCCCTCTGTACTGCAGGGTAATTGCAAGACACTAACACACTGGTGCAAGATGGTAATTAATTTATCATTCCCACCTTTTYAGCTCTCATTCTCCAGGTTAAGTCTGAGCTCCAGGCACCGATTGGTTTTGCAGTTAAAGGGTGATGTGCCCATTTAACTTGTGTCCTTTCCCAACAGGTTCCTATCCCTAGCTTTCGAATGATGACTTGCAGGGGTCCCCCTGTGCTGGTGGCGTTTAGGTGAGATGCTCCAGCCCTCCCTCCCAGGCACATGCAGCACGCAGACAGCCCGTGGCTGCTGCAGGTTCCCAGTGCTCCCGGGCTGGTGTGCCCCCTGCAACCCCACTCAAACCTGTCCAAGGAGGGGGACAAAACAGTTGCTACTACGGGTCAGAAATCGCACTGACTTTCTACCTCCAGTGCAGAGTAACAGAAAACCAGAGTGTGAACTGTATCAAGTGGTGAGGCATGGAAAGAGCTCACTAATGAAATATTACTGTTCTTGATGTGTTTATTGTTATGTTATACACATATTGGCTCCTCAGGATGCCTTGGTGCCAGTTTGAAGCTTAAAATGGATAGAAATAAAGACACTGGCATTCAATCCTTTCTACGACTAAGTCTTGTCTGTTCTCTCAAGGTAGAAAAATACACTCTTTTCCTGTGATTTAGCCAATATAAGCAGATTAACACCACTGTAATTTTGAATGAGAAACATTTATCTGTTGGTTGTATGAAGCTTATGAAGCAAATCGCATGAAGCAGGTAATTGTCCATCATCTCCTGCAAAGTTAGGTAATAGCTAAGGAGCAGCCGGGCTTCGAGCCTCACATCACAGCTTTGGACATTGCCACCTAACGGATGGTGCCCCCTAAGATCCTACACACGTCATGTGTCTAGCACGCAGAAGGTTTTAGATTTATAATTCTGAAACTGAGGCATCTCAAGTCAACAACTTAGCTCATTTGGGGACAGGCAAACACCAAGGACCCGTTCCAGAGAGCTGGGTAAGGCAGCTGCACGGTGTCGGCTGGCCAGAGCCCCCCCTCAGCCCGCATTTCACAACGCACACCACTGCCCCACACAACGCACACCACTGCCCCACACAACGCACGCCCCTGCTCCACGTAACGCACGCCGCTGCTCCACGTAACGCACGCCCCTGCCCCACGCAACGCACGCCACTGCCCCACGCAACGCACGCCACTGCCCCACGTGCCGGGGGCTGCGGCGCTCCCTGCCAGGAAGAGTGGGGCTCAGCGCCCAGGCTCTGCTTGGGGCGCCCCCTGGAAGCAGTTATTGCAGACCCCATCTAGGGAGCACCAGAGAAGGATACCTCTGAATTGATGAGGAAAGAAAACATGGAAAGGCTGTTACTGACCCTGGCAAGGGCAGGAGCCTTCCTGTAGGGCTGCACTGATATTGCAAMGAGCTGGATTTCACAACCGTTTTGGTCTACGTAGTTGGGAAGGCTCCTCCAGCACTTTCTGTACCAAAACGAATAATATCTCCAGGCACTTTTGAACGCAGGACACCACCATCTGCCTGCTCTGTATCCTCCTAAAACTGCCGGTTGAGGGACTCTGATTTGTTCCGCACTTCCCGTCCTAGATTGGTTTGATATAAATAGCAGCCAGGTGTTAATTAACTCTCCTTTGCACGCATGCGGGCATATGCCATGTGCTGCTCATACACACGTGCGCTTTCAAGGCCWGATTTTTTCTACCTTACTAGCGCAAGAGCAGTATTCAGACGGGGAGCCAGATGCCCGCTGAGGAGACAGCTTTGTGTCCCAGAGGAGGTGAGCTATGATCACGCAGCCCCTCCGCTCCTGCGAGCACACGGGGCAGAGTGCAGAGTCTCTGCATGCCACCACCTGCGGGCTCACCAAATAGCTGAGGCTGCAAGAGACCTCTAGACATCATCCAGTCAACCCTCTCCTCCCCCTATTAACTATTATATACATGTGCACGGCTGTTTTCCTTAGGTTCCTAAGGGAGCCACGGTCCTAGACGGCTGGTACTCAGTAAGAACCACAGCTGCTGGCCACAGCCCGCACTCTCCGGTAGAAACAACACCGACCTTTTTGCTCCGGACTGAGAAGTCTGCTCAGACAAGGGCTCTCGGGCTCTGTATGAGCCTGGCTAGGATATGACGGGTAGCAAAGACCACGGGTCCTGCCTCAAGGAAGAGCAAGGCCACAGCCTGGAAACCACACGGCCGACGTGGGGGAGGCCGCCAGTAAGCAGGAGGCGCAGTTACTCTCTGAGAATAACTCCCTTATTCACAAACCCCAGTGGGGCCGAGGGAGACTGCCTGGGTTCCCAGGGACAGGTCGGCTGGAGGGTGATGTATTTATAACTGCCCTTAGTCCTGCCTGCCCGCGTTCCCTGGGGGATGGACAGGATCAGKTCATGCACTTACACCTTTTGTCGAGGATCCAGTCTGAACACAGCGACCCTCGCTAAGCCTCCTGGAGCTGCCTGTCTTCTCCCTTGCCCACACTTCACACCTGGAAACCACACTGACCATTCTTGACAGGAGGCAGCGTCATCAGTGAAATTCAAACTTGCCCTATAAATACCTATTGCAGAGGTGTCACCTGCTATCTGCTTACCAGGGCCAGACTGGATAACCCATCGCAGAAGAAGAAAGAGCTGAATTCTCGGATAGCGCCCGAGGACCATGCGGCGACACTGGCCTCGTGCCACCCAGCGGAGGCCGGCAAGGCGAAGCAGGCAGCCTCTCTGCCTATCTACAGCTGCTGGGACTGAAATCAACCCTGCAAACCTGCTGCTGCAAAACTCAGCACGGCAGCCTGCGCCGACGGGTTCTAGCGTGGGCCCAGAAAGAGTTCAAAACACCCTGGAGATTCTGGAACCAGGAGCAGGGAATCAGCTGAAGACAAAACCGGATATGCCTTGGTATGCAGCCAGGGAAAAAGAAACCTTTCGCTCCAAACTAAACGAGATAGTAACGAGGCACAGCGGCTTGGCAAGACCTTCCTTCTCGGCTGGCTGGCTCCACAGCGGCCCGAGGTGATTCTTCTGGTGACCAGGAAAGAGAAGCAGCATTAGGAAAAACAAAACAGGAGCCACCAAGGACTAGAAACAACCTAAGGACAAGAGAGATGGCTGAAACATGTATAGTGTAACACAGGGGGAATCAAACCGAATTCTAATGGTAAGAGGGGGGGAAAAAAAAAAAGCATTGCAAAAATATACAACGTGGAGGAATCAAAAGGCACCAAGACAACATAAGCAGCAGTAAAGCCTTTTAAGTAAAACTATTGAAAAAGGAGAGAATATTTGTAAGTTTCATGGCTGAAATGGAGTAATGAAGCCTATATGTCTCTGTGTGTATTTCTCTATACACACACATTCGTATAGATATATAGATAGATATAAATCTAAATATCTAAAGGAATAGGCCAGGGTTTAACTCATGTGTTGAGAAAATGGGGAACAAACAAGGAATATGGAAGAAAAAGGGAACAAAGCAGAAAGAAGCCTGGAAAATTACTGATYTTTGGGTAGGTGGTCATCTTAAAAAAAAAAAAAAATCTCAAAAAAGACTGGCTCAGGTCACACTTACAAAGATACATTTTGAGTTTCCAAGTAACACTAAAAGCATATGGCTTTGGTTGAAATGGTTTCCTTAATCATCATTGTTTCAACTTAATCTTTTAGTCATTTACCTTATTTTAAATAGAAAAAGGAGTTCTTTGAAATGCAAAATCTGAAAGCCCGAATGTTGCAAATGATGAAAGCAAGCACTTATTTTGGATGATTTGCCTTTTTTACACCGCCCTTCTCCTCTCTGGAGCACTTTGCAGAATCTGACTTGGTTTCCCAGCTGTGTCCGGAGAACCTGAGGGGCTGCATGTCCTGAACAGCACCCGCTCCTCCTAGGGAGGCCAGTAGTGAGCAGGGTCCTCCTTAAGCCTTGGTTCTTGTTCGACCTGCCTCGGTAGGACCCCCAGCTTGGAACTGCTTACACAGCATCTATGGGGTACACACTTTAGCACGTGTGTGTAGTGAGGAAGTCAGAAAGTTCCGTGATCCATGAACTAGTCTGTTATCTCTCCAAGCACCGGGACACACACTGTAGGTTCTTGTCTTATAAGTACACTGAGAGGCTTTCAAATCAGGATTAAATATATGAAAGTGCAACGATATTTTTATTGCTTGTACACCCCTGGAAATAGCATTTTAAACTAATGAGCTGGATGCTAAAAGTGTCAAATATTGTACTGACTTGGCAAAAGACGAGGTTTCATTAGCAGATGGCCAGCAGCAGCGATGATGGATTTGGCAGATCCGACCAGAGTTTTCAAGCACTCATATAATTAACTGTTCTAAACAGCAGGTACTGACACATATGGGGCTGGGGAAGGGAATTAAATCACGGGGAAAATTACAAGTCACTAGATGAGAAGGGGCCAAGGGTCAGGCCCTCCCAAGCGGAGGGCTTCAGCRGAGGCTGGAGCATGAGGGCTCCTTGCAGAGCGCCCGCGAGCTGCTGCATGGCTCCGAGGCCCRGGGCCACCGGCACCAAGAGGGGACCTGCAACCGAGCAGGGAACTCGAGTCTCTCACAAAGCTGGGGACGGGGGGCACGTCCACGGCTAGGTCGGGGAAGAGCGAGCGCCCACACCGTGGCCCGTGAGGGTGCTCACGTGGGCCGTGGGGTGAGGCCAGGCAGCGGCCCACTTTGCTTGTCACCATCCCCCTGCCTCCAGAAACACTGACGAGGCCACCAGAAAGGCAAGAGGAAAAATAAAAGCAGCCGTTCAGGTGGCAGGACATAAAGAACGCATGGGCTCCTCATCCAGACACTGCCCTGCTCCACGCGACAGCCCAGCCGGGTGGCCAGGGGTTCCTTCAGGCCTCCTTTGGCCACCAGCAGCCTCCTGCATGTAGGGAAAGGCTTGTTTGTCCCCAAGCAAGGCGCACTACAGCCACGGCACACACTGGAGTCCCCATTAAAGTGCTGCACTAAGGCCACCGATGGCCTAAGTGCAGCGACAACTCGGAGACCCGCGAGCCYGCCCCTCGCACAGGCACACGCCGGTGACCGGGCCGGACAACACGGTCCTTCTGCCAGGCGCACACACGAACACGCACACGGAGCCCCACGGAAGGACCTCGCCAAGCCTTCCTTTCAYACGGTGGCTTAAGTCACAGGTGAGCTTTTGAGGGCACGGCATTTGCTCATCACGCCCCTGCGTTTATTTTGTCTGTGCCTCACCTCCTATAAAAACACTCTTCGTGTTGACCAATTTCATCACTTCCTTCTGCTCAGTAAAACCAAGTTGTCCAAATCCAAGTGCCAGTGCAATTTTCAAGAAAAGACAGAGGAGCACCGCTAGTCGCTTTAAGGTTTCTAAAAATGCTGTGTACTGTCTATGTGATGAGGGCAAGCCATAAAATCCGTACCACAACTGCAGCAAAAAACCAGATGATTTACGCCCCAAATCAGCCCTACAAATGTCAAGCAGGGTTGAAAAAAAATAAAAATGAGGTCTTTAAAGTGAATTTGCAATCTCTGATTTTTCTACCTAAATAGAAGCATTCAATGAATATTGGTTTAATGGACAGAATGGATATCTACTCACTGGAAACATTTAAAAAAAAAAAAAGGTTTATCACAGTCTCTTAACGGAAAACTGGGGACTTTTAAAGCACTGCTCCCAAGCTTACACTTAGTATTGATCGTAGATCTCAGGATAGATTGTAGGTCAAAGGGAAACGAGAAGATGAAGGAAGGTAATTAAATGCAGTGTATTCGCTATCACAGAAATAGCAAACTGCCTTGTGGATATTGCAGAAAAACCCTGCAGGCTTCTTAGCGGTTTTCCACAAGGCTCAGATAAATAAGCCCCTACAGACAGGGTTTTTTTCAAAGCATTTTAATGTAGAGTATTCTATTTGTGCCTCTACACACGCATCCGGACAGCTAGAACACATCTATGTATGCGTGACAACTTCTTTTTGGAAGTGTAGCTCAAGGTCAAGCTGGAGGCTGGGGTCAAGGGAGCTATCACGCCGTGGGATGAGTTTTCAGTAACCTGTCTTATCTTCTACAGGGCCTWATTCTGTTTTATTGGAATCGATGAGAGACTCTCAATTGACAGCGGCGGAGCAAGGYCAGAGGCTCGGCTGATGTGTCTAACTAACAGGCTACATCCACCCCGCCTGTCCCCGGCGTGTCTGGGAGCGCGCAGGGGTTAGTGCTGCCCACACGCCGGGCACCAGCAGCAGTGGAGGGCACACGGAGGGTTTCACCCTCCGGAAGAGCTGCACGCTCCCGCAGCACATTTCATCAGGCTTCTGTTTAGAGGGGCTGTGTGGGTAAAGCACGCAGTGAGCACTCCGATGACAAGAAATCTGTGGGCGTGCCTGCGTACATATTGTGGCAGATCCTAAACACCCGCGCTCCCGGGAAGASACCCGAAGCTTGTAATGAAACACAGAGCTCGTTTCACCGACTCAGACTGGCCTGTTCCCTTGGATCCGTGGTGTTTGCTGTGCATCTCCCTTTCAGGCTGAGCCTTCACAATACAGTAAGTGGCTTTAGGGTTCCCACTACCAGACCAAACCCCACTGCAGCCGCATACCTAAAGCGCCAATTCAGTACAACAAATTCGTTCTAATTTTAAGAATGTTGACAGTTTAACAGGGCTTTATGCTGGGGTAAGGTATTTATTATATGCACCTGCCATGACAACTTTATGTTGAACTGACAAATAGTTGTCTTTTAACAGCTAATATACAACCCATGTAAGTTCCATATTGCATTCTATGGCTAGGTTTAAATAAATTTAGTCACGTGCCCTTTCCTGATCAGGATCAAACTGCTRCCGCCAGGTAACCAGGTTGTACAGAGAATATTCATGATCGTGCAGCCGCCTCTGTATACTCCCCATTCAGAACAGCACAGCGAATCTCCATGCATAGCATCTCCATGCTGTTTTTACACTACAGAAGGGCCATTTATATTCAACATAGACAAAATCAAGAAGCATGTTCAACAATGTCACTAGCCACACCGCTACACTAAACAAGTACCCTGAAACTCCCACATTTTCAAGCAAAACGGCATTTCAGCATACTCTTTTTGCACTTTCATTGGATTTATTTTGCATCAGTGCGTGTACACACAGGCAAGCACGCAATTCCCATAAAGGCAATGTCTCTATTAGCTAAGCAAACATGCCCCRGGACTGTTCCCCAGCACTCGGGCCGGCTGAAACGGAGCTGCCCCGATCTGAACGGCGAAGCTSTCCTGAAGAGGGACATCACACCCAGACGGACCCCGGCAATGACAAGTGGTCCTTGCCTGGGAACGGGGAGGGCACAAGCCGGCCGGAGGCGCGGTGAGAGGCTCCCGTGGGGAGCCCCTGCACTGGAACGTGCCCTGCTCCGTCCTCAAGCACCATGCGCGTAGTGACAGTGTCTCCTGCTGGCGGCACGCTCACCGCAACGGGCACAAACCCAAACCTCCCGCCGGGAACCCCGCTCCGGGGTGTCCAACAGCACCACTCCAACGGGAAACAAGAAGAAACGGGTAAAACACCCAGCGTTTGGAAATCTGAATTACAAAGTCTGCCCATCTACAGATCATAAAYATGTGTTTTTTCAAAAAGGGGTCAACCTACTGCATTAGGCTAGCAAGAGAGCTCAGAGCCACAGCTAAATCACAAGGTGTTCAGGACTTGGGCTCTGATCCATTTGATGCCATGCTTGTCTTTGGGCAGTAAGCAATCTCATCTACCCCTTCAGACCCCATAAAACCATAGAAAATGCTAAATGCCCTGCCTCAAGGCAGAAGTGGTTATGCTCCACAGGTTCAGCTTCCTAGATATTCAGCACTTTGCCGGATGCCACAGCGAGAGGRTTTCTATGAATGTGAACTACTGACGATGGGTCTGTGAACCCCGCTGAGGACTCGAGAAAGGTGATGCTAGCACAYGTCAAAGGGCTGCCTCGCCCAGCACCCTCACTGGAGGAGAGGGTGTTCACACAGAGGACTTAACAACAGGCAACCCAGCACAGCATCAGTAATTGATTCCACCCTTTCCTCCTCCCAAAAACTTATCTATTTTCAATGTCCAGCTCTGGCTACACACTGAAAATCCATCTTGGTACTGACATCAGCACCAGGGAAAAGGTAACTTAGCATTCAAGGTACCAGTCAGTGCAAACTGCGCAAGCCAAAGCTCCAGAAGCTGGAGCTACAGCAAGGTAAATCCAAAAGCCTATGTGGGATGGATTTTGCCATGTTTGGAGATATTTCCCTTATCATTTTCAACTGATTGAAGTTTCCTGGTGTCCACCAACCTCTCAAACAGAACATTTTGGACAGCAAATGTCTGTTCATGGATAAGTCTAAGACACTGGGGAGAAAAATGACTGGAAAGAGGCAGACAAGAAATGGATATCTCCTTTCTTAGCAAATCCTAGCTCCAAGTGGCCGCTGCTTCCTGAGAACAGGATCCAGACTTGCCTTCTTCAGTGGCTATACTGGCGCTTTTTGTTGTTGGCCAAATACCTAGTGATACTCCTGACATCCCCAATCTGGGGATTTTATGTAAGCTCCCCTGTGAAAGGAGAAATAACCCAACATGAAAAGACTGCGCTTGGAACAGTTCTAGTGCAACCAAACAAGGACTTCCGAAACAAGCAGCTTGACTCACCTGAACATCACAGGAGCCACCAGGCATAAAACCAGAGCACAGAAGAGCAGAGATAACGCTACGCCTTGCCCTTTTTCCTTGGCCCTATCTCCACCAGGACTTTCTCTGCGTACCTGTGCGTGCCAGGACACGCGGCTCCGCTTGCAGCAAAGGACACTCACTGCTACCTGTCCTTCCTCCCACTGTGCCGGCAGAAAAACTCTCTCGAGCCAGGTCCGGCTGCTGTGGAATTCGCGTTCCCTGACGATCCTTACGGAGCTCGAGTCTGCCAAGCTTTAGGTTGGATGGTAGGGCTTATCTCTAGGCTCAGCTTTTTACCTGAGGGGAGGGAAGGATGGCAATTCAGTTTTGGAAGAGGCTGTCAGTGATGAAGTAAGGAGGGACTGACGAGCGAATGTGTCCCGCTCGGTTTGCTCCCCACACCTCCTTCAGCTCTCTCCAGGCACCCGCTGAACACACCAAGCGAGCAGCTCCCGTTCATCTTAGTCTACGTGGGCTTCCTGAAAAGTTTGACAGCAAGGACTAATCTTTTCTCTCCTGTTATGACACTGATCCTGTAGCTCTGCACAAGTGTGCATCCACTGAAGCCTTCCTTTTCCCCCCTTCCTCCCATTCTCATCTTTTTCAGCCCACTTGTCCAGACAACTTCCTTTAAAACCACCTCTCCTCTGCACACATCCCAAGCCAACAAATCCCCCCAGCGCAGCCTCCTCTCTCATCACATCTCTCCTTACTGCACAACACGTCCCCCATTCCCCTACCAGTCCCACACCAGCCTGAAACAACCTCCTCATCTCAGGGACGAATGGAGCAGGTTCCCAAGCCCAACACAACACAGAGAGGTCCCGGGAGAGAGAAGGGGCTGCGGAGCTGCCCTTGGCTGCCCCCGGCAAGGCCCCTTCCCCGGCACGAGGCCCGCATGTCCACCCGGCCGTGTGTGGGGTTATCTGGGTCGGCCCGGGCCCAGTGCCGAGGCACCAACAGCCCTGCGAGCGCGGCTCCCTCGTGCACTCTGTCCTCAGAGAGTCCCATCCCGAGCAGATCACGCTGATCCAAGCTGACAACATCCAGCGGATAAGGGGGAGGCTCACACCAGACGCAGCCTAATGCGCGCCAGCATTAGGAGAGGGCAACCAGAGATCAAGGAAACCTTCGCTCCGCTCCGCTCCTCTCCTCACCGGCAGCGGCAGCGGCGCGAGCCCGGCGGGCCCCGCGGGCGCCCCTCGCGCTGCCCCGCGGGCGGCGCGGAGCCTTCCCCGCCTCGCCGGGCCCCGCGCTCCCCCGCCGAGCGCTGCCACGCGCTTGGCGCAAACACGCGGCGTTGCAAAACTCCTGCTCAAGTTGGACGCGTCCGTTGCCCACGATTTTCTTTTCCTTTTCTTCTTTTTTCCTGACGGGGGCAGCGCTCGGTGCCCTCTACGCTACACGTAAGCGGCGCTGGAGCGGCGGCCGCAGCGCCCGGGCCAGCAGGAGGTGCGAGGCCGCCCAGCCCCGGGGCGAGCAGGACAGCCGGAGGGAGCCCTGGCCGCGCCGGCCCCGGCCCCACGCGCGGCCGCCCGTCCCGTCCCGTCCCGTCCCGTCCCGCCCCGCCCCGCCTCGCCCCGCGCGCCCCTCACCCGTCGGCAGAGGCCATGGTGGCGGCGCCGGCGGCGCGTCCGTGCCCGCGCGCCGCTGTCCGCGCGGGCGGCTGTCCGTGTGTGCGAGCGCCGGGCTGCGGGAAGGCGGGCGGGAAGGAGGGCGGGAGGGAAGGAGGAGACACCAGCGAGGGAGGGAGGGAAGSAGCGAGGGAGGTGGGGGCGACTTCGCACCGCCGCGRCGCGCCGGCGGGATTGGCGGCTTTAGCGGCGAGCCCGGGATTTGCGCTCCATCCGCCGCTATTTCAGGCGAGGGCTGACACCGCCGCCCGCCGCGCCCGCAGCGCCGCCGAGCGGACAGCGGCGCCGGCAGCGGGAGCGGGGCCGGCTGCGGGGCCAG
>PTEX01000064.1:3638842-3679814 GCA_003342815.1 Eudromia elegans
CTCCCCCGGCCGCGGCGTCGCGGTGCTGCCCCCTGGCGGGCAGCGGCGGCGCCCCCTGCCCGGCCCGCGGGGCGCGGGGGGCACGAACCAGCGCCGGGAGGAAGGAGCGCGGTGTTTTAATATTTATTTTATTTTATTTTATTTTATTTTATTTTATTTTATTTTATTTTATTTTATTTTATTTTATTTTATTTTATTTTATTTTTTATTCTATTGTTTTATTTTATTTTTTTTGTGAACACTCCACTATTTTTCCTCCTCGCTGGAGCTGCATCTCAGCCCCGGTTCTGCTCAGGCTGTTGGGATGGAGCTGCCGTGCCCCAGCCTGCCGGACACGGTGTCCAAGCTGTTCAAGTGGCTGTTGCCCTCCGTAACTGCTACAAATGCTTGGGACTGTATGGGCGAGCAGGTCCATGTATAGGACTACCCATTGGTGTGTGTGAACATATATATGAAAATAGAAAATATGAAATATGAATATGAAAATAGGAATACATTATACTTGCATTTAAAGATAAGTCAGGCTTGAATCTAGGGCTCACACATCATCTAAGCTAAGGTCCAAAAGCAAGCCCAAACGCTACAGTTAATTTCTGTTCCCGAACTACACCACAATTTTGAGCAGGGATTCAGTGAAACCCAGCCTTTTCCTTGCTTCTGTTTTCCCTGGACGGAATCTCCAGACGGCGCAGAAGTGCAGAGGCAGGAATACGCTGCTGTGGCACATGCAGCCGGGTTGCTGCGGCCCAAGCCCAGCAGCCTCCAGCTCCCCACCGCCGGATCTCTGAGGGGTTGAAGCTAAATGGGGATGGGGTTCTTTGAAAAGGAGAAGAGCCAGAATTAACAGAGCCGGAATTAACACAGCGCTGAAATTAACACAGACTTTCTGCTGTGTGGACTGCAAAGTTCCCACTGCAAACATCCTAGGGGATAAAACAAAATAAAATAAAGCCTACTATTTTCTTACCTCTGATGCAGCAGTGGAGAGCAATAGCAATACTGTGTGAAACAATGCAGTTATGCTGCTGCAGCTGAGAAAAGACCCAGGTCCTCCTCTATGGTTTCTGCTTCGGGAGAGAATTTCTCCTCCCGGAGGAGCAGAGACTCCGCTGCCCTTCACCCGTGGAGGAGCCCTCACTGASCAAGCCGTGCCCCAGGCAGCAACCACTCGTCTTTCTCCTTTTCAGGTCCTTCCTCACATCGCTGTTAGGAAGAGACGCATGGTGACCTGCAAGTCCACCCTCCTCCCCATCTGTCACCTAGTCACCTCTCGCCCCTTCAGTCAGAGCGGGAGTACCATACATTCCTTGGCACRTGTCCCTCCCAGCGGAGGAATGAAACACATGTGATTTTTCCCATTTAATTCAGAGTTTTTGTTGCTGCGGTTGCCATGCAGTTTGTCAGCCAAGCACAATCTCCTGGCAGGAGGAGATAGACAAACAACATAAGCAGGGAATTAATTCACTGTGGTTGTAGCCCTTAAACTTTTGGACTCAAGCAACAGATCATCTTGTCTCACTGCCAGTGAAAATAAGCAAAGTGCAAAAGCATAACACATTAAGTCCTTCTGCCCATAAAAGCAAAATAAATTACAGCGAGCTACCTCCAATGCTAACTGCCCTTTTAGCAATAATGTTCAGACTCGTAAGTAGGTGGTAACTCCTGAGGACTAAGAAACTCCAGGGAAGATTTCCATGGCATCAAAGAAATCAGAGCTGAAAACAGACTTGTTGGCTTATCACAGCTGCAGTCATGCACTAGTCTGGGCAGAACAGARATTTAGGACACCCGAGTCTTTTCTGGTGCAGCACAAAGTCCTTTCGTCAGATGCTCAGCCCTCACATCTATATGGTTGGTTTGGGCACTCCAGTAATTTGGAGGTTCCACAAATTCCAGGGTGTCACAGGTGATGTATGGAGGTACTATTACTGGTGGGAGACATTCTCCTGCTCCCTCTCCCCAGCGTTATCTAGGGCTTATCTCCGGCCTTTAGTCACTACTGAGCAGAAGAACGATTCAGTGAGACAGCAGTGATAAGGAGCATGAGGAGACCCAAGTCTCTCCACCAGACAACATGCTCAGTGYAGAACTGTGTGCTTTGATGCCAAAGAAATCCAGTCAAGGACAACCTCTGCCAAGCATGAGAACTGAATGTTATTTTTCATGCTGAAAGGCTACAGGGGCTTCTGGCTACCTTGCCACAAACRTATATGATGATGGAAAGCAGAATTTTTCATGTCTTAAGGATAGATGGAAAGCAGAACTTTTCATGTCTTAAGGAGAGCAATCCAAAGCAATCATAGGTCTTGAAATAATCCACCAGGAAGGAGCTTCTAAAAAGTGTTTCAGGTTTTCATCTGTTCAGAGTATAAGATGGGAGGGAACTCCCCAGATAAATTTCTTTGCAATGGCCCATGTACAACAATAACAGCACTGAATGTATTAAAAATAATAATAAAAAAGATGCTGGTTACTTATGCAGCAATTGAATTTTGTGCTAATTCTGCCTCTCAGTGTGCCTGAAGAGTCCCAAGTGAAAGTCACATGCAAACAGGGAAGGGCAGCAGACAGCCTTTAGAGTGAGACACAGATAAAGCAACAGAATCTAAATAATGTCAGACATGTGTATGTAGGTTAAAAAAACAAACCTTAGTTTATTTAAATGTTTGAAGTACTCGKGAGGGAAAAAGATTACATTGTACTATGGCAATACAGACAGCACATACCATAACAAGCTCATCCATCGCAATGATTTCAGGCTACTCTTCCAGCCTACTAATCCTCTCAATCGCACTGGTCTTTGGGAAAGGCTCACTCTCGATTTCTCTAGGGAACTCCGTACTACAGAATAACTTTAGTGATAACTTGCTGTCCTGTTTCTCTGTCTCAGACCAGGAGCACAGCATCATCCTCCCACCAGGGGAGAAAGCCAAAATATATCAAAACGCTCCATGCATTGAGACCCTCCGTCATGGGTTAAGAGTAGCCTGATGGAACAGCTGATCCAAGGACATATTGCCAGGGTGTCTGCCTTAACCTGATCCCAGATGTGGCTCATCACTGAGATGAGAAGCCTAATGCAGCAGAGACTGTGAGAGATATTATGATAGTTACAAAATGCCRTTTCCAGAGACAATTTTTTACTTCAGGTTCTTCTCAATCCAGTCTTTGAAAGGAAGAGCTTTGGTGTAGCCACTGTAGAGTTCAAGGCTGCAAGTTTTGTCRTAACCCCAGCTCACTAATCCCATCAGGTGCCACCTTAGCTCAGGAGATGCTTTTCCTGGCAAAGGTATGGCTGCAATGCCACCAGTCTCAGCAGGGCAGATGTTAGAAAAGGCTGTGTGGTCCTGTTTGGCACAGAACATGCTGTCAGTGATGCTGACCTGTAACCCGTTATCTTCATACTGTTGCTCACACAACAGTGAGTCCACCAGCCGAACAACTCCCATGCGGATTGTGTCATTCTTGTATCCGGGATCTTTAACGTCAGCCAGTACCTTCCAGCCAGTAACCATTATTTTCAAATCCTCTGGGGATGAAGTCAACTCATGAGAAGATGCCAAGCAAATGGGTTGAACACGACTGCTGATTCTGGCTTTGTCCAAGAGTTTTATGATAGCTATGTCAGAATCAAGTAATATAGGGTCATAATTGGGATGCACTATGATGGCAGAAATCTGGAGAAGAACCAAAGCAGGAAGAATTGTCGGGTAAATAGCAGTAGAAAATCAGCAACACTCTTTCCATATATCTACAATTTACTTYAGCTTATTTTGCATTCTTCTCCTCYCCACTTCACTCCCAAAATATACCCTCATCATAGGGCTCACTCAAATGACTGCTTCCAAACCAAAAACATGCAAAGAGATCAAGCATCTTCTCCTAAGGGTTTTTTGTTTTGTTTTGTTTTAATTTTTGGCTTGGGTTTCAGGCCAGTTTTTATTGCATGAAACTCCTCTTAATGAAATGCAATCAACGACATCTTCAGCAAAGTGAGGAGTTAACATGCAGTTCAAGGTTTTCCACCACTGCTGAAAAGATTTTGCCTGCCATGTTGTCTTCTGTCTGTAGAATTAAAATTTGGGGAATGGGGAGAGGACTTTGAATTAAAATGTCTGTTTCATTTTAGGTATAATAGGTGTAAGAAGGAGGTGTAATTCACCTCTCTTCTATCCCACAAAAAAACCCCAGTAGCAACACCGAGTGTAATGCTGTGGCTAAACCTCATCATACTTATAAAGAAAGACTGACAAAAAATAATATATCTAAGAATATCACAAAAAATGCAATAAGGGAAAGAAACCAAAATGTTGCATATAAAATAAATGTTTCAAATTGCAATCACATTAACCGTAATTCACTGCATAAAATGCATTAATGAACCCACACTTTCACTATTTCAAAAAAAGAAGAGAGAAAACTGAAAWTCCTGCACTTCAGCCTCTCTAGTTTTAATTCAAACAAACCATTCTGGTGAGCCTGAGGTGCTACTTTTGGAGTAGGAGTCAGGTAAAAACTTCTTTGAGGTTCAGGAGTTTCTTTAGAGTTTACTCAGTGTGGGGACCGAGATGTGAAATGTATGCACAGAGCCAAACCAGGATCCAGAGCACAAGTGTCTCCCTACAAGTAACGCTAATCGCTATTGACAGCCGCTGGCACCTCTTTTCATTTTTTTTTCTGGTAGTATCAGTCAAGATCTTATGGCTCATGGAACCTCATTTTCTTAGTCATTAGTGTCGAGGGGAGCCATGTGAGCTGGGCAGTGTAAGAGAAAATTAACGCACAGCAGCTTGTGCCCTCCTTGTGCCATGACCGTTCAGACACTTGAGTCTCTAGGCATGCACTGCAAAGAACAGCATGCAAAACAGTATTTCATCCCAAGGATCATCTCTTTCTCCTCACACAGCAGGAATGTGATCAACACGTGTCTGTGCTCACCACTTTCTGCTGCACCAGACTTACCCGCAGGTTCTGGATRGTCTTCTCATCTCTGTCATCATCTCTGTAGAACTTCCCCAGAACSACCTTGAGCTCGGCTGTCTTGAGCACGATGGTCTTGCCCAGGTCCGTGACGCAGTGCGCGGCCACCACCACAGTGCGCTCATTCACCAAGGCCCCGCTGCAGATAAGGATCCACGTCCCTTTCCGGAGGCTGCTCTCCTTCACTCCGTTGGTGGTCCGATAGATGGCTGCTTGCCAGGGCCACCTGGTAGAGGTCCCTGCCTTTTGAAGAGTGRTGTTTTCTGCTTTTCCACAGACTGAGGGAACAAGAACCAAGAGGTAAGGTCTCTTTTTCTTCAAAAAATCTGAATGCCATTCTTTCYTGATTCCTGCTTAGGATGTGCTAAGCTGCAATGCTTAGCACGAGGTACAGCTTTCCAACCAACCTTTAGCTTTGCCTGCACAATTCTAGTATATTTTACACAGCTGTAAAAGACATTAATTTTTCCATCATTACCTGAATTCCTCGCTAGCACAAGAAGCTGAGTTTAGCACTCAAGCAGGTGAATTTTCATGACAACCTTTTCAAGCTGTATTATAACAAGATAGTTATATTAAGAACTTGAAAGAACCCCACAATTCTTGCCTCTACTAAATCACCATATCACCAATCAGCAGTACTAAAACCCATCTGAGGCAGTTGCAGGGCAKCCATGGGGTCATCTCCTAGAACTGACCTTGGCACAGCTGCATTCCTTCCTATAAGGACAGATTTCTCTTGCAGCAAAACCTTGAACCAAATGCACATAAATCAACAGCTATCATCAGGAAAATAAAAAGAGAAAGCCATCCTTGCCCTAGGAATGTATTATCCTGGCTCAGATCTGGGGTAAAAATTTCTGTAGTAGGAAAGGTTTACTTCATTTCACAGAGTTGCATCATCTGGTCACATTTTTTAATTTCCCTTAGGATTTTTTTTTCCCTGGGATGCAGTGTTTACAAGCMCATAACCAGAAGGAGTGAGTGAAATACTTCTCCCAGTACCTGGGATGATCTCAAAGCAAAATCACAGAATCTCTAACAATCTGTACGATRTTAGGATCTATCTTCCATGGATTGTTTCATGTCAGTAGTGAGTCATATCAAATCCTGTGATGTTATTATCCTGACTTACTATGCGCASTAGCTCTGCATAATACTAGATTTTGCAATATGAGCCTTTCCTTAGCAGGGTATATTAMAGGAATGGCCTTTTTAAAATGCTCACTCCACATTCTATTGATTAAACCTGGATGTTTTCTTAAGCTGTGTGCCAAAGTGTAGAGATGAAAGAAAAATCACAATTGCAGTCAATAAAAYAGGAAAACATGAGGCGATAATTGGAAAACATTTTCAAATCACARGAGAACCCCATTATGCCTTCTGCTCAATAAAATAAGAGAAAAAATGATGGTAAATTACGGTGTGAAAAGCTTAGCTTGATCCCTCTACCACCACCTACAGAAGTTCTGCTGCTAGGTAAAAAGAGCCATAYATCTTGCAAGCTTTATTGCTCCTATTTCCCATCTGGAAGCACAGCCAGCCTACAGTGTTAGCACTCCCTAATTACCTAGGATGAACACGCATCCTGTCCCCCCCTCCACCAGGAGATGTGCACGTTTTTTCGGGTAGAGACTCACTCGGAATACACACAGGGGCCCTCCCACTCCATTTGCCTGTCTTCAGACAGGTCCTCCTGCTGCTCCCCAGGCGGCGGTAGAAGGGAGAAATGCATTCATACTGCAGCTGAGTGTGCAGATGCTGGTACCCCAGGGGCAGCTCTCCAAAGGGCAGMGCCGGCTTCTTGGTTGGATAGATTTCCAGCTTCTGCTTGCTGAATGCAGATGAGTAAAGTTGATGCAAAGGTGTTTCCCTGTTTCAACACAAAAAGAACACAGGGTAATAATAATAGTATGACAAAAATGATCCTTACTGTAGATCTATCACCAGCTGTGTTAAATGGCATTTAAAACCACAAGCAGTCAGCTTTCTTGTGAAAAAAAAAAAAAAAAAAAGCCTTCCAAACAAAGCTTAGTGATACTCTCATTTCCTCTCTGATACTTTGTTTATTTTTATGTATATACATATCTTTGTCTATAACGTATCTATTTCTGTGTCTTTGTTTTTCATTTTACACTTTCTGGATTGTATCCATTGCTTCTGGACTGTATCCAGTTGCCTCTGAATGTGGAACAGTTCTTGCCATTCACAAAAGGATTGAGATATCAAATTTTTAATAGAGAAATTGCACTGGAAGTTGGCATTGCCATAATTACTTCTCCCTGGAGAGGAGTTAGACACATCTTTTCTCTGGTGAACATTTTAATAGGCAGTATTAAAAATCGATTCAGATTAAATCATGTTGATAAAGTTCCTTGATTTAGCAATTAACAGAGATAATTGCTTCACCATAGAGATTTCATAATTGCAATAAGCACTAAGCTTCCATTTACAAATTGTACTGATTAGCTGAAACATGGCACATAATTTAAAAAATAAATACATGCATCGGCCTGGACATGGACCATGAGTTTGACTACAATCATACTTAAATCTTCATCATTTAGAACATGTCCCTTGCACTAATGCTTAAAACCTCCTATCTCCAGAATAAAAGCTATTAACATCTGCAAAATTCAGCAGGAAATTAATTTCCCTTGAGATTGCTGGTACTGCCTGCATCCAGAAAAGCCCTAAGAATGGATTTTTCATGTGACGATTCTATTTCTGGTCATAGAGAGAGACAGAGGCTGTCTCCATCACATACAGTCTGTGAGATGATGTATGACTGCTCAAGGAAGGCAAAGTTATTAAGAATGAGAGTAATGGCAGGTTTCTCTGGTTTTGGAAGAGGAATGAGAAGTGCTATGTATTCACACTCAGACTGTCTGGGTCCAAATCCCTACTTACAAGTGACCTCTCATTACCCCATACTTATCCATACTTTGCCTCCATTCTATTCTATAATATTCATTATTATTCTATAATTTTGCTATAATACTTCAAGAGCTAAAAACAGCTCACAAATATGAGATGCCATCATGGTGCTACAGAGGTAGGGACATATACTTGCTCTCATGCAGCAGGTTGAAGCAGTCTGAAACACTCAGCACAGAGAGACCTACTTTCAAAAATGAATGGAGAAATTTAAGGAACAAAAAACCTTCCTGATAGCCTCCTAAGGCCATCTCTAAGATCCTAAGCCACAGATAGCTGGAGGATAGCAGAGTATTTGGGAGAAGTATGTGCTAGTCTTGTTTCTAAAGTCTTTTCTAGGCATCTGCTACTGGCCATTGCTAGAGACAGGACATGGCTTGAGCTGGAGCTTTATTCTGCCCTAAAATGGCTGTTCCCAAGACCAAAGATGAGAAGAGTTATTGCACTGAGTCTAAAAATAAATGAATCCTGAACTGCAAAAAGACATTGAAATGAGAAATAATTACTTGGACAAAAATGAACCTGAACATTACAGCATAACTAGAAAGATTCAGATTAGGCTCATTTCAAGAAATCAGCAAAAGGGCACAGACAGACACTGTCTGAGTTTTCATTCATCCATCTCTCCCCTATCCCATCCCAAACATAATTTTATATCAGCTGTACTGCACTGCTTTGGRCAGTGAAACCTAATGGAAGCAGGTTACACTGTGCTGTCCCCTCTCCCTTCTCACTCAATGCCATGTTCCCACATTTTAAAACACACCACTCGCCCCAAGGACTTTTCCGASACAGTTCTCGCTGCCTGCCACAGGCTTGCGAGCCCAGTTGCAGCACGTCACGCAGTACTCTGCACATCTGCAGCCGTGCACAGCTTCCTGGCCACCCCAGGCAGCTCGCAGACCTGTGCTCCAGCCGACCCGCCCTCCCGGCTGCTGTCATTGCTCCGGAGTCATGGAGCTCCCACCAAGTGGGAACGGCTGCACAGTCGGGCTCGGGCACGCAGGGCAGAAAGGAGAGGAGGGAAAAAGCAATCACGTTTTTTTCTTAAAACTATAGTTGAGGTATTGCATTCTCACCTTGACTGAACCTGCATTGGAAGCACTTTCTGTCTCACCAGGTCAGAGATCTTTGGCTCTCTGCAGGCTAGAAAAAATACAATGTTGCACAGTCCTTTTCCACATTCAGAGCTCAAATTTTATGGTTCATATACCTTTCCACCCTTTCCTGTGGCTAGCAATAGTGGATCGGATTAAGGAAAAAGGGGGTCAGTCATACGCATTAAACAATAAAGATAGGTCATAAAGCCTCAAACTTTAGAAAAAATACTTCTCTTCAGATCTCTAGATCTATCCCAACCCTGACAGCAACTGAGCRTCTTCTGTATTCAGCCATGGAGGAAGATTTCACTGTCAGTATTTGAAAGCTACATTTATACTACGACAACTGACAGTTTTTTCAAACTTTTGCAAAAAAAAAGTGAAATCATAAATAAAATATTCAATGTCCATCTCTCTAGCAACACAAAGCCGATCCCAGGCATACAGAGAAAGGCAGGAGGGTGTCACAGACTTTTGCAAGCCTGTTTGGTTGTGGACCCTTTAGGAGGAATATATACAAAATGATAGAAAGGAGATTCAGGATTTCTAATTTTGCATATTAAATTAATCTTAAGAGGAGGGTAAAATATCCAGCTGTTTCAGTTCACAAGATTTTGCCAGGGTCTCTTTCCTGCTACATACAGTGAAACAAAAGGAATCTGTCAGGATGTACTTCATCTGTATGCCTGAGCACTCATGTTCTGGGGGATTTAACAGTATCTAGATCTGGGTGATTACTGTATATGTTAACCTTTATGTCACTATGAAAGTTAACATCAATAAAAATGCTTTCCACAAATGGAGATGATTACGTGCTTCAGGGAGAGAGTACTTCCATCTACAATAACAAAATAAAGCAAATTCCCCAGKGGACAGATATATTTCCTTATATTATCATTACTTCGGTTAACAACAAAATCTATTAAAGTACATTTCAAAAAATTGCTTCGGGAAAATGGATTTGGCAGTTCCCCAGCCCAAATTCCTTTACCCATTCAGGGCTCCAGACATGCTTTCAGTAGCCCCAGGTCAACAGCACAATTCCCTTTCTAGCCAAGCACTTAAAGATGTGTTTCAGCGTTTTGATGAATACAGACAGCTTAAGCAGTTCCTCGAGTGATTTTTTTCAATCATATATTTCAGGGTGCAGCTTACAAGCCTGGCCTTACAAACCTTTACACTTGTGCCTGGGCCCATCAACTTGAAAGGACCATGAGAGGAGAACTGGGCCCTGTGACAGCAAGTCTGATGAGACAATTATTTCCTTCTATTTCAGTTCCCTGCTGATCTACTTTGATTTTGATCTTGCACAGTTTTGATCCTAACATGAGAGTAATAAAGGTCTAGGCAAAAATTCCTCTCTGTGTTTAAAGATGAAAACATCTGCTGGAATCGGGCTGAGTTTGGCAGCCAGTAASAGCTGGCAAACTCTCAACCTCAGTATTACGTGGCAATCTTAGCAAAGATTGTCTATTCGATCTTGTCTACTATGAGCAGAACTGATTGTTTGGCGAGTGTAAATTACATAAAATCCTGCAAAAACACAACGGTTTTTATGAGTTCTTGGAAAAAAAAAAGAAAAAAATAAGATTGTAAACTACCTTTTATGCAGATAGGCTGTTTCCCTGACCATTCTCCATTGTCTTGGCAGGTCCTCTGTTCATTCCCACTAAGAACATACGAGTTGTTACAAAAGAAAGCAATGACTGTGCCAATTTTTGCATAGCGTCCATTCAAGAGCCCAGTGTCTTCTACCACTCTTCTGTAGCCATTGAGCGGGCCACCAGGATCTGAGCAGGTTTTTTCATCTAGAACTAATGATAAGGGGAGAAAAAAATTGTAACCATTTTATCAAGTTCACAGCATCATTTTCACCTGTCTGATTGCTTGATATTACATGCTGATATTACTATACAATCTACACTTTGTTAAAGATGCCTTTTTAAGACCCAAGTGGGATTTTGGTCTTAGAAGAGATCAAGAATTAAAGGAGCAATAATAATTGAGATATCTGCCTATAATAAGCACTCTTGTCTTTGTTGAAAGTGTAAGACTCCCAGATTGTTAAAAAGTCCCTCAAATATTTCCACATAAACCCTGAAAAGGAAGTTTGTCTTTACATGATGTTCATGTTCCCTTATGGCTACTTCATGTGCCCAAAAGGATGCCCTTGTAATATCTGCAGGAAACTTGCCCTTGGCATCTCTTCACTATTTCTGTACTTCAAATACTTCACCAGACTTGCAAAATAAAACTAAACTACTTAATTTTACTTTTATGTTTGGTTGCATTTTGGTTTCTTAGCACTGAAAGACAGACCTCAATAATCCAGGGAAATACAGGAATTTAAAGAGAACATATATATTTTACTGATACTAAAATTTTAATATGGAAAGCTTATTCACATGAGGTTTCATCCATAAAACCTCTTTTACTTCCTCCTTCTTAGTATTTTTCTCTTTTTTTTTTTCCCCTCAATTTGTGGCCTAAATCTAGATGACAGTTTCCCTAAGTAATGCTAATAAATGCTTTTCCCTKTATTTTTCCGCCCTCGGCTCTTTTAAAAGGTGAAAAAGGTACAWTTTTTTCTTTTGGATTTCATCTCTTAGTTCTAAACATTTACATTAGAGAGTTGGTGTGGGTGCTGTTCTGCRTATCAAGGCCTGAGAATACTGAGCGATAGATCAAGTGGCCAGAAATTACCCCTTTATGTCATTACTTCAGACTTGCCTGCCTACTCAGCCTCAATTCCCAAAAGCACTTCCATAAAACAAACCACTTAAATATTTATTTAAATCCCGTGGAAGCAGCACAGCAACAGTGCCTCAGTATGGCACTGAGCTGGTCCCCATATTCCCCTGTTCCCAGAGGAAGCCCAGCTCAACATGGCATGCAAGCCCATAGCTACCCACAGCAGCACGTTTAAACCAAGAGCACAGGCTCTTACAACTGAGTTCGTAACTCAAGTGAGCACATAATCACTGCTTTCCTTAACAACATTGGAGTGTAGCACATGYAGAAAGCCATACATACATGTATTTACATGCTTTTGCATGTAAGATTCACATTCAGTAAAGAAGGAGAGCTGAAGTTTCTCAGAAGCAGGAGGAAGAGAGAARTAGAATTTCTTTCTATCCCTCACCCACAGGCTCTCACGTGCAAACCACAGGAGACTGATAACTTATCAGCTGAAGAATAAAGGGAATCACCCACCATCWATTGCTACTTGCATGCTGCTTCCTCTGATACCCAGCTTAGACACATCATCTGCTGACTACAATGTACATTTTMAAATGTACCTATGCTTGACTCAGTAAATCTACATACTAAACCTTTAAAAGGCACTCTCTTATTTCATTCTGTGAGAGTCGTAACTTCAGAAATAATTATCTTTTTTCTAAATTCAGTGTTATGATTTTCCTGGTGGATTAATYATAAAAGGAGCCATCTGGGAAGACCCATTACACCAGATAGCATTTCAATAATAGCCAAGTCTAGATATGGATATTTAGCCAATGACATCATGCAGCAGGGATTTTAGCACAAACCCATATTACATTTATTGCAATTGGAGACTTTCTCTCTAGATAGGAGAATGCCTTGACCCTCCCCCAGAAGTTTCCATTGCTYGCTGTAACACCCTSTGAAAGTACTCCTCCAGTTGATAAAAAGGATTTGGGAACCTGGAAATAAAATYATGCAACAGAAAAAAAMCTMAAGTTAAAAGTCTCTTTGGAGGGCAGGAGTTKGCGATTTCACAGCYGATCTGTGTGAACCTATGTGATCTACTGCAGGCACRCAAACYTGCAAAGCAGGAGTAGGAGCATTTCTCTCTCAAAAATTTTGCTCTAAGATGGGAATCCTGTTGTAACAGGAGCAAAGTCTTCATACAGCAAGTCCCTTTAATCCCCTTCTCAGAATACACTAGACTTCTGCAGAGAAGGTATCAGAGATACAGTATTAATAGAAGCAGCTTCACTGATGCATAAAGGCCCCTTTTTCATTTTGGTCCTAGAAATTTTCAGTCTAAGGAGAATGTATGACTACAATCTTTAGGGAAATTATTTTTCAGTTGCCTGATGTTTCTGTCAGACCATTAAATAAGCGAGTCCTGCAGGCTTGGGCTCCAGGAAAATACAAATAAAATTGCTACTGCTTCTTAAAGACAGGAAGACAAAAGAACATCATGCTCCACCCTGGAGCCAYCAAATTTCAAGTGACATTTGGATATTTCTGGTTTAATGCGAATACAATGGCTGCAACATTTGATAAGAATCAAAACTTAAAGTGACCTTACCACATTCAGGATGATGTGTTGACCAGCTCCCATCAAGCTGACAGTAGGCAACACGGCYGCCCTTTAAGCTGTAACCTGCGTTGCACTTGAAGTAAACCTGGGCCCCGTATTTAAAGTCATCTCCTTCCACAATACCATGAGCGGGAGCACCTGGAGTCCTACACATCACCACTGACAGTTCAGATATTTCAAAAAGATCCACTTTATTACAAAAACAGGACTGTGTTAGGATTATTCTTTATTCAGAACATTGAAAATTCAATYAAAATGGGCACAGAAGTCAAAAGTACAAGATGCCAATCTTTAGAAAACTGTTTAGACTTCAATTCCACACACACACATACACTCACTTTACAACATATAATTAGATCCATTCAATTCCACGTCATTACTCAGATGTGTGAAGTGATTAAGTGGATAAGTATTTGTTGCATTAGGATTCCCAGATCCTCAGAATATTAAGATCTGAAGGACTCTCCATCTTAACAGGGATTTTGAATGAAATACCATACTTGGTCAACAAAATAATTAGTTTCTTAAAACCTTTACACTGAAATTCTTTCCAACTCTTAATTTTATATACATTTTCAGACAGCCTCCCTGAAATATTAAAGCATCATTATAYATGTAGATTAAACATTATTATAACACCACTACTAAGGAACCTTGATATTTATCAAATAGTTATATTTACCCTTTCATCAGGATTTGCACTACTAGAAAACTACTGAAAGAGTATGGTGTGTTTAATGGTGTGTTTGACTTCTGCAACTGACAGAACTGTAAACACCCTAAGTAAGCCTTCCCTGACAACATCAACCCAGCCATTCGAAATCAGATGAGAGGCCCATCCACCACAGAATCTTGTCTTCAACAGTTGCAAAGAGCAGATGCTTAGGAAAGAACGTAAAAATAGAGCRAGCACATGGAATGCTTTCCTGGTGTACTCTGCCTCATGCAGCAGCCTACGGTGCTATCTTGGGTAACTGAACTACAGTGCAATCTCTGGGTACTTGGACTTCTTTCTTTTTTTCAACATGAATTTGTCTACATACTTAGTGTTCACAATATCACAATATAAAAGTAGTGAAAACTACATCTTTGGTTCGTTTTTCAGTCGTCCATTGATAGTCTTCCATTTTCCTGATATCCCACTTCCTATGTTCAGATCCTCATATCATACTCACCTATTCCAGGTCACTCTTAGACCAAACTATGCTATGCAGAAGCTGCATCAGGGTAAGAAACGGCAGTTTTTAGTATCAATACGGAAACCCATCTCCCGGTCTCTCTCTGCCTTTCCATTCACTGTGGTCAACTGCACAAGAAGGGATTCAGCGTGAGATCTATCTATGCATATGTTTTTTCACCTGGGAGCTGTGCTACTCCGTCAAAGACAGATATATATGACAGAAATCATGCCTGCTTTATGCTTTCCTAGCATGATTTCTTTTTCTCTTTTGCCTTTTTCCAGTAGCTACTGGATCTGGATACACAAAAGTTACTTACTAACCTACAGCCAAATTTTGATCCTTTCACTCCCTGAAGAAAAATCTTCCTAAGGCCCCAGCTCTGCAATCTTTAGGCAGAGCACACATGAATGCCCCTATTTATATAGAGCGCAGACCATCCAATTATCCACATAAGGAAGAGATTCTTGAATGAGGCACAGGCCTAACGTAGAAGCATTCACAAGAATAAGGCTCCACAGCAATTTCTCTCGTTTCACAGATTACTACAGACATCAATAAGTTGGCAGAATTGTTTGTGCACTAGTAAGCAGAAGCCTTGAAAAGGAAATCTCTAACATTTGAGAGTTAGAGAGGGGCCCAGACTTACTACTACAAATCAAAACAGATCCAGTTACGGGAGCTCAACATTTCCTCTTGGCTGCAACCGTTCTGCATCCGCAAAAAAATAGCGATAAAAATATCAGCAAACTTCATTCGCAGAACATGATGTTTTCACATGTGAAACACACACATACATCTACACATATATATATATGCATATATATACACCTACATATACAAATGAAAAGGAAATAACAGAGCACAGATTTTTGAGGTATTTCAAATTCTCAAAACATGTTTCCTTTCCCCGGTCATAATCTCTGCTTTCTCCAACACTCCCTTATATCTTTCTTTGAACATTAATTTCTTACATTTCTATTCTTGTATTTCAATACAAGTCACAATCTACTTGTCAAATAAAAAAAAGAAGGTTAGAAACATCTGTGGACCCCTCAGAGTCCTTTTTCTCCTAAATACAAGTTTTCTGTATCACTTGTGGATCAGCTCTGCAGAACGSTTCAGTGCTTTTGTGTTCTAAGTCCATCCTGGGAAAATCTTCACCAAGTTACACTTATTCTTCTCTCTTCCCACAGACTATAAGCATTTGATCTTGTCCAGGACACCTAAACACTTGCAAACCCAATGCCCATTGCATCTGCAACAGTTGCTGGACTTTCTTTAGATTCTCTGTGTCAGTACCACCTAGCTGGAACAACTAGGTTGATTTGATTTATAAGGTAAATTCAATATTTTGTGCAAAGACTCATTTAGTAACGGTAGAGTGGACTGGAACAGAGATCATGAGATCTCAYCAAAGCTGTACAGCTGTGGCCATGGGTATATTACTTCATTTGCTGTACCTATCAAATAAGAATATCCTTTTGCTCTCTGGGATGTTACAAGCATTAGCTCCTATCTCCTAATGTCCTCATCCAAAAATGGGATGTTTTGTGYTTCTCATTCATACCTAGGTCTGCCCTTACCATTTAGTTACACAAACTAGCCCTAAAATTCAGCTATATGAGTTGTCTCATTTTTCTGCAGTTTCTAAGCTCTCTTTGAAATCTGTTATCACGCCAAATTCACTTGACTAAGCAGGATGGTACCAAAGCTGGCTCTACTGAGTATCTTTGAGTATCAGTMTTCTGCTTGGCCCATCTCTCACAGCTCACACCTACCACTCTCCCTGGCCCACATCCACAACCAGCCACCCCCATATYGCCTCCTGTCATCTTCCAGCTACTTCTGTTCCAACCCATCACTTCTGGGTCCCTGGTGAGATGGATCTGGTCCATGTGAAATCACTGATTCTTGCCTGCAGCTTTAACTTCCTACCTTAAAGGTGTCTTGAATGCTTGTGGTTTGTGCTGAGTTTGAGCACAGCATTACCCGTAAACAACAAAACAAGAGAAAATAGAGTAGGAAAATCTGTCTTGACAGCCAGAGGACTTTCTCACTGACTTAGCAGTGGTTAAAGAAGGAACTGGAATCTAATAGCTCTTATCCKACTTAAAGGCCTGATAAGCATTGCTCTAGTGTCAGTGCAATGTCCTCTGAACAGCAGTCACTGTCCAGCTTTCATAAGTTAATACCTTACCTCACCTTTCCTTTCAGTGCACTTTGCAAGGCAGGCAGAAGCAGAAGCAAGGCAGAGAGCCTCAAACAGAATTATCTGAATAATAACTACGAAATGTACTATGAACGCACCAAGACTCCCTCCAAAACACAAGGTTTGAGGCAACTCTTACAGACTAGAATTAGAAGAGTGTCAGGGATTTCAGGCTGCAGTGCTCAGCCTCAGCACCTTTCTTTCTACACACAGGAGACCAAAATCTCTGGGAAGCCAGAAAATGGACTGTGCGGCTACAAAACTTTACTATGAGGAATCTGAGCAAACAATGTCTGAGCAACCCAAGGCTGCATCAATCCAAAGACTCTGTGTCTGCAGCCAAGGCTTCAGAGCCCCTCGCTCATGCTGTGGCTGTCATCACACCTATAGAGTCTACRCTGTATCTAGGGGCTAATGACAAAGCACGGTGAGCTTGAGGAAAGACTAGGAGCTAAGAATGCCCACCCAGGCTAAGCAGAAGCCAAAAAGYATACCCTAGCATAAAAGCTAAAACCAGGAAGGACACAGCAAAGTATTTAAAGAAAATAGAGATGTGTCCAACAGGATAAAATTAAGCATGGGAGAATTCTTACTGAACAAGGGCTAGAAAAGTCTCCTTGACAAATATTTAGAATACAAAGAATGCAAGTGGAAAACATATAAGCCCTCAGGATTGGAAAACCACAAATTCAACTTGAAAAAACACTAGAATAAATGTTGGAGAGATCAGGCCTGCATGATGAGGCCCCTTGTGAGCTAAGTATTTTTTTCAGCTTTAATTTTGCTACATAATGTTGCTCATGGAAAGTTGCAAAACAAATAGGCATGCAGGTAACCCTCGTCACTTTAGTGTCTGAGTCAAGTACTGGCCTGATACAGCTCTGTACAGGTGGTAAGAGACAAAAAGGGGAAAGCATAAAAGTAGGTGGCTACAGGCACCTCCAGCAGAAAGGCTGATGGGTGACAGCCTTGTTACTAGAGAAAGAAGAACTGCCTCAAGTGTCTGTTACACAAACTCACAGATTCTCAATAAAACTTATGACTCTTCTTGCCTTATACTTCACTGTCTTGTAAAGCAAAAGAAAAATATTTCTGTCCCATATTAAACATAAAAATGGCTCCTCACTTCACATATAACTTTCTGCAGTGAGAGAAAAACTAGAATAGATGAACAGTAAGTTCCTGAATTTTTAAGAAAAAATGTTCCATTATTAATAAAACTGTACAGATTGCTYTCCTTTTTCAATTATATCTAGGAGACATTCCTCAGATCTGAATTATCTGCCATTTAGAAATAGTTTTCATGCTCATTTTATCACCAGTGAGATAAATTAGATGATCCCCTGAGCTGCACTTTTCTCTCTTCAACGTCCTTCAAATCCTGTCTGATGGAATTATCATTTGCTCTTGTCCCTGGGTCCCTTCATTAAATTAACACCATTTTTTTCTGCAGTCTTCCTCTCACTCACTTTCCTGTTAAATAATATATACCCCCTCACACATATCATACATAATCTCTAAATTCTGCATATCCTGTTCAATAATATATTGCACACCCGAAATAAATCTCATTTCTCATTGGTGATACTAAGACAAGGTTTCCATTTCCATTTTGTTCCCCTGATGTCTTATGGGGTGCAGGAGCTTGTAACTCTATTTTATTTGTTCTTAATTGGCTTGCAGGAATTTTTAATACTGCTGCTGCTAAAGAAATTAATTGTGTTGCACAGTCCCAAGTCGCAGCTTGGCTTTCAGGCTGACCTGTGCTAATGCATATAGCATTTTTGGACTACCTAGTGGTCTGCAGAAAGTTTTTCTGTTCGTTTGTAATATTGCTTTCACACAAGGCATGCTGGCAGGCTGAGTGGAGGCCAAACACTGAAATGGCACTTGGTAATGAGCAGGGCAGCGGAGAAGCTTCTGCTGTTGTGGCTSCTGCTGTATGGTTCTGCAGTGAAAGAGCTACACGCTCACCCTGGCATCCAGGACAGCAGCACCCTAGGCAAAACTGTTCTAATGTGTCAGAGGGAGCCTCACGGACATCCGATACAAACTTCAGTGAATGACCTCAGAAACAAAAATCTGAACTGCCATCATCAAGCAGAATTCAGACACTTCATCAGAAAAAAATCCTAAATGATATTCCTTTTCTTGGAAATAGTACCATGGCACAAAAGCCACGGCAGCTGGGGAGCCACAGCAAGGCTGTGCAAGGCTGCTCAGGGAAGCTCGGTGCCAGGGTTTGGGATCCGGAGCTTTGGGGACTCCCGGCTGCACAGCAGTCTGCCTGGCCAGCCGCTCTGGAGCCAGTGGACGGAAGCCCCAGGAATCCCAGCTCCAAAGGGCTGCTGCTAGAGCGAGCGTGACAGGCAGACTCTGTAGAAGTAGAAACAACTCTTTCTCCCGACCAAGAAAACAAAAGAAAGGCAATGCATTTCCAGCAGAAAATCTCAACTTTTCTGAAAAGTGAATTGCCACTAGGCAATCATTCTAACAGAAAACTCCCAAGCAACAGCAGCTGCATGTACTTCATGCAGTTGCTGCCTACAGCCAACCCTGCTATAGTCAACGGTGGTAAATCCCATCAGGCTTGACTTCCAAGCCTCTGAGCTCATCAAACTCTATTTTTTCTTTTTGGCTTAACTTTTACTTCGAGGACACAGCTGATTAGGTCACTACCGGAATGTAGTCTACAACAGTTCTTAAAGTTTATAAGCTCTGCATTTCCAAGGTCTTTATTAAATGAGTCTCTAGGTATATTTTACTGCTGGGGAAGCTATAACACTGAGACATTAAGTGATTTACCTGAAGTCAGGGAGGGAGTCAGTGGGAGAGCTAGGAACAGAACTGTTATCTCCTGATATTCTTAGTAAGTAAGTTTACATTTGGCTGCCGCAGCTTTGCTCAGGAACCAGCATTAAATAATTACACCATCATGCAATCCTACACAACACTCACACTAACAGTTTTGTACTAAGGTGACAAAGCCATATGGCAGGAGACAGTTCAGCATCCCCAAATGCAAAACACAGGGGCTGAGAGAGGGACCAACTGTGAGCAGCTAGCAATTACTGGTCTTTTGGATCCTATGGTGAAAAGCCTTCCAGAATGCAGACTTACAGAACTTGTCGTTGTCACTCTTACCAGAGCTCATTCTCCAGTCCTGCCCTGTAAGCCCATGCAAATCTCTGACCCTGTTCATTCGCACACCTCCCCAGCGCGTGTCCTCTGGGCGAGGACATTCCAGGTTCTCACCAGGTTTGCTGGTAGAACAGAACTGACATGGGGGAGGACTCGGATGGCTCCCGAGACATAATCCTGCTGCAGCTTGGCAGAGCAGCCCAGAGACAGTTAATGCCTAACACATAAACCCACAGAGACTAACTTTAGCCAAAAGTATAAGGACATTTGCTGTCAAAATATTTTTGGAACGGCTCTGTCCTCAAGGAGGAAATGAGGTGAGGGATTTGGGGAGGCCATGGCTCAGTGTGCTTCAGAAAATTGCTTTGCTATCACTTCCCTTAAGCACTGAGCAGGGCTTTTGAGCAAGACTATAGCAGCAAAGGATCTCAAGAAAAAGCCAACCGCAACCTGCCATCCAGAGGCCTTTTGGCTCTGCCCCTCTCCTCTGCACGAGGCAGTACTCTCTCTCCGAGCCTGTCAGGCCTTGGTGCATCAGCTTGTAGGACAGGGAGGAGCTCCAGCTCCAGACTGATGCCTCAGGAGTCCCTAAGTGCTTGGCATCCCAGGATGCTGCTCTCAAGACCAACCCTCAGCTTAAGCACTCATTAACAAACAGCAGCAATTGCTGCAGAGATGGCACCATAGCCATGTTGACCTTCCTGCCGTCACCTTCCTGACCGACCCAACCTTCCTGCGCTGGAGAGCACTGCAGCTGGGAAGTCACACGCTGACACCAAGCCCAGCTGTCCTCGTGCAGACCCCAGCAAGAACAGGATGTGAATGAGCGTCAGCAGGCAAGGCTAGGTGGCTCCAGCTTTGCAACATGATAATCGCTTCTCCCTGCAGCAGGAACAACCAACCTGCTGTGAGCTGAACCACTCTGGAGGACAGGCAGTCTCGGTCTATATGCCCAGGCCCTGTCTGAGGGGGCCTGGTGATGTCTACCTTGCCTGCTTGTCTTCTTGGTTGCACTTCAGAGCACTTGTTGGACTCTTTTGGACTCTTACTTTCTTTTTTTCTTTTTTTTTTCTCCCACTTTTTGAAGCTGTCAGGATCTGTGTCTTAGGTGAACAAAAACAGCGTAATTGTAATTTTTGCAAACAGAAAGTAAAAGAGAATAAACAAAGAAAATCAAGAATATCAAAGATTTGGGCTGAAAATGATTTTTTTAAAAAACATGACTCTCCAAGCACAAAAAACATAAGTGCAAACACTGAGGCAGGCTCTGTACAGGAAAAGGCAAGGACACTGCTCTGACAGAGCACTGCTGAAAGCAATGGCAGTTTCCAGACCAGGAAGCACTCTGGGATCTTGGGGAGCAGGAGGCCTCCGCCGAGCTCCAGCTGCTCGCCCACACAGAGCAGAGAGGCGCTGCCGGCGCCGGGCCCGGCACCACGAGGCGGCGCCGGGCGCGGGGGGCTTCACCCGCCACAGGCATCGCCACCACGAGGCTCAGACACAGCCAGCGCCACAAAAGTGTCCGCACCAGGGGGATTTCAGCTGCCAAAAGAGCAAATCAGTGCCTACATGTCTTTGAGGACTTTTTGTTTCCAGCGCAAGCCCTGGAAAAGCCCCAAGAGGATTGTTGCAGGCAATGCAGTGGTTTCCACTCAGGTTGTCAATCAATGGGGATTTTAAATCAACTCTCTGGCTTCATTCACCTGCTTTGAAGGCTGGTTTCCCCCTTCAGTGTGTCCCATGACACCTTCTCCCATCTCTATGTCCAGCTCCAATCTCATTTCATGCAGAAATACTGAGACAGACAATTCACCACATATATTTCTGGCGTTGATTTGTCCCTCAGAAAGGGTTCTCCAAGCTCAAAAGCTCCCCTCATTGCTGCACTCTACCAGTCGTCACCCTCATCCTGGAAATGCCAAAGGGAATTGTAACACCAGCAGCTGATCAGCTAACCCCAGGTACCAGGGATAGCAGCTTCCCACCTGTGCTTCCCGGGCCTCTGCTTGTGCGGTGGTTCCTCTCGCTAGGAATAATGACTATGATGTGATCCCAGCTGAAAGCAAAATCTTTTCATTCCTTTCCAGCCAATTGGAATTCACCCCTGATGTTTTCCAGCTCCCTGCTTCTGTGAATGAGACAGTATCCATGCAAAAATATGCTTGGATCACCCACTGTGACTTATTCATCCAGAGGCAATTTGGAGGTTGTTGCTTACAATTAGCCACTTGATCTTTATCAGCATTGTGCTCAGCCCTTAGAAAGCTGTGTCTCTGGATACAACCTTTCCRGTATTTGGATGCCCTATTTAATTGCACAACTGGACCTGGTTTTGCAGGGGGTATTTAGCAGAGTGAAATCCCAACAATCCTCAGCATACATTTTCTCTGTCATTAGCAAGAGCTAATACCTAGTCCTCCTTGAAAAACATTATAGTGCCCCCACTCAGAGAGAAGACTATAGGGCACCAGAGAAGCTGATATGCTCGTTACTATACCAGAGAGGAGTAAATCACTTTGAGGTGTTTCATTTTGGCAATGTCAGCTTTCCAGCCAGGCAGAGACCAGCCTCGCCTGAGTGAGAGACTCCCTATAAAGAAAGGCATGTTGCTTGGAGAGCAGGTTTGTAAACATGCATTAAATGCAACAGGAAAACATCATTTAATGATACAGATTCACTGTAGTGTAGCTGACAGAATGGTTTATTCAGCCCTCTGCAGTCCTCTAAGCTGGATTTGAGATAGAAAGGAAGATTTGGCATTGCCTGTTTAAGAAGAAGAGATCAAAATTACCAAGCGCTGAGATGAGAGTACAGGGAAAAAGAAAATGAAGGCAACTGAAAAGCAGGAGAGTACTAAGGAAGTGGCAGGGCAATTTGGTTGGCTGTGAAAAGCAGTTGCTTAGCTCTTGGAGAAATCAAAGAGGAGTATGGGAGCCGTAAGAGAGAGCAAGYGGGATATTGCCTGATCATTTGTGTCATCGGTTCTACTGCCTGCAGCAATTCTGCTCTGGTAGTGTTTGGCATCAGCTGCAAGACAGTGAAATCCTGTCCCACCAGCAAAACAGAGGGAAGTGTGTAAGGCACCTCGCCTCAGAGAGGAGAGTGCAAAACCAAGGAGCAACAAAGCCCTGGAATGAGCYTTGGAGACGTTCGGCGTGGGAGGGGCTATCTGGAAAGCAGCTTGAGCTGAACTGATGGAGAAATCCATGGACGCTTTCAATTTTCAGGCAYATTATCAGATGGAAGAGAATGTCCWGATTTGTTTTTGGGTGGAGAAAGTGGGGATTCCCTGTGAGTTAATTTCATGTGCTTTAGAAATACATTGCCTAGGACCGGCCYATCCTTGAATGGATTATATTAAGGGAAAGACAACAGCTGATTTAGATTAYAGCAGTGCCTGCATCTGTGCTCTAGGCAAAATACCATATTTTTTACCAGACATTTTTCCTTTCCTGAGGAACTAAAAATCTGTCTAGTTAATAGACACCAGGAAATTCAGCAAAAGGGKTAAGAGTAGACAACAGAGGGGTTGTGCTCTCTTTCAGCCTTGCTATAGGCAACACTTACTGCAGTTTCAAATCACTACGGAAACATTATGAGATTAATCCACTGCTAAACGGTGTTCTAGCCCAATCCAACAGTCATAGTGACAGAGCAGAAGGAAACACTAGTCCTAGGGACCAGTTTTCTGCASTCTGATGCACAAGCAGCAGTGGCTCAGTGATCACTTCAGATGAAATTCARAGAGTAATTTCTGTCCTCAGCCACCAACCTCATCCTTCTCCTAGCTGTTCCTGCCCTCCTACRGGGACATCTTGACTGTCTGTGCAGCAGATGCTGAACACCTTTAATTGATGGCTCTGTGAATTCAGATAACCCCAAGGTATTAAATTACCTTAAAACACCYGGCATGTTTGGTATTCAGCACTGCTATGTAAACAGCTAAAGCATCCTTTTAACCAAGGGAGAAACCTCCAAGAGAGGCACTGAACAGAGAACTGGGAGCAGAAATCTTTACCACCATCTCAAGCTAAGTGTTTTGAATTCAGAAACTAGGAGCTAAGCACAGGTCTTTCCCCTTAAACACACAATTCTCTTGGGAAGGAACAGACCACACTATGAGGCAACACACGTAACGTGGTACCAACGTCTGGCCAACATCACAAGTTTCTGATCAGGAGAACAAGGGGGAATAATTACCCCACTAAAGAACTAAAGGTTGAAGGTGACTTTTTAAATCCACCTCCTGAGGCCTGCAGTGCTATCATCTTAGACAACTATGCAGAGACATATGGGCCAATAAAGCCCCCTCTACAACTGCAATGGCCGTGACTTTCCTGCAGGATTACCTCAATCTATCTACAACTATCTGTCCTCCTCAGCAGCATGCCCCATAACCAGCACCAGTGCTCAAGAGCAAGCAATCATGCTACGTTTCCTCTGAGAGGGATTCCTAGGGAGGTTCTGGAGAACAAGTAACCCCTTCATGCTACACCACTGTCATACAACAGGCTAAAGAGTGATGCAGGTTTAGGCTTTAGCCTGTAACCTCTAAGGGTCCCCTAAGCCCAAGAACTGCCCCATCCCAGTTAAAGGTTCTTGCTGACGCATGGGTGTAAAGGCAAGGCAACATCATACTGTCACAGTGCAATAAAAGGCCACTAGCCTTTTACTAAGCCTCTACCTCTTAGCAGCTCCAGGTAGGTRTGTGTTTTGGCAGCTAGAATTAGGTTCTGGATTTGGCATTTTGTTACACCTCAGCTTCCCCACTGTAACTCTCTACCAAACACACAGTTAAAACTGTCTAACCTATGGCAAGCACTAACAGTTGGGCTCATTTCTCCTACAGCAGGAAAAGGCAGGGTGTGGGGGAGTGTTAGTGCTTTCTCCCTATCCAGATGTCAGTTAGTCAGCTATGGGGGAGAGCATCCCTAAAACCAGCCCAGAACGGAAAGGAGTTCAGMTCTGCAGCGGGGAAGAGCCTGGAAATTCTTTTCAGAAGTCTCTGGGAACCTGGTGAGCCCAGCACCAACATCAAAGGCTACAGCAAGGACACAGCCTACACAGCTCGGTCAGCTGGATTAGTCCCTTCATTATGATGCAGAACAAACCTTTCTCTCTTGGCAAACATAAGTGAGAAATAGAATGAAAATGGAAATCGGATCTGCACCCTCAATTCCCCATTCAGCACGAGATCCTCTTATTTGCGTAGGAGCTCCAGTTTGCCCAGCTTTGTTGGAAATAAAGGTAGCAGGAAGTTTCAGGGCAGGAGGAGGTCAAGGTCCTCGCTCTGGGGCCAGCAGGCCCTGGGAGGAGAACGGTCTGTCCCAGAGGAGAGTGAGCGCAGGGCGAGCGGCTGCCATGGGTCGCCGGGAGCATCACCCCGCTCCAGCCACATCTCCTGCAGGCACACTCAGCACAGGCATTCAGGGAAGAGCTTCCGAGGCTGCTATGAACAAGCAGCTGCCACGCTGCAAAGCAACACTAACGAGCTGACACACGAGTGGATGCAGCTCTGCCTGCCAAGCGCCGGGAGCAGGCCGCTAGTCACCTATTACTCTTCAACACGCATCTCTTGAGGAAGGTGCTGCTCTGTTTCAGGGTACTGCAGGATAAGAGAATAAGATGATCTGATTTTTTTCACCCTTACGCCTCCGCTTGAAGGATTATTTGCATTGCAACCCACAGAGATCACACAGAAAAGTCTGAGTTTGACCTCAGTAACACGAGCATGGCTTGTTGGAAGGTACATGCAGCTATACTGCAAATCCATGCACATCAGAACRAAATCCCATTACCTTAGCTAGGAATTAGGTTTCTCTGTGTACTGTATCATTATAGCGAAGCATGCTTATATGTAAAAGGTATTTGATGCTGATCTACAGGATTTGTCTTACAAGAGAAGAAGGAAACATCTCGCTCTGTTGGTTAGCAATTGCTTCATGACTTCATACAAAAAAATTGTTTAAGACAATCACTAGGGTAAAACCAGACATATCTAGATTCATCAGTTTTCATGTTTACCCATAACTGACTTAATTATTAACAACTGTTAGAAAGACACACATCTGCATTTCACTTTGTGCTACTG
This sequence comes from Eudromia elegans, assembly GCA_003342815.1. NCBI lineage: Eukaryota > Metazoa > Chordata > Aves > Tinamiformes > Tinamidae > Eudromia > Eudromia elegans. The sequence goes on from PTEX01000064.1 coordinate 3,664,791, forward strand.
AAGCCCTTAAATGACTGTACTAGTCCCTCAAATTGTAAACAAAAAGGCAATTTCTTGACTGCCTTAGGAGAATAGAAAAGAGAGCATGGGGTATAAGTGATCTGTGCCTTTCATCACTTTATAAATAGCGCAAATTGTAACTGACAGAGCAATTAGTGTTGAATACTGCTCCAGCAAAGCAACTTGACCAATATTGATAATCCTGTTAAAGAGATAGAATTTAGTTTAACACATGAAAAAAAAATAGGTTCTTTGAGGTTTATCCCACTAAGGTGATTTCCACAATTCCTACTGATTTCCACAGCTCAGCATTGTTAAAAATAGATTTGGTAACAGACAAAAAGACACAGCTGCATTGGGATGGTGAGGAACATCACATTTTCTGATTCTGTCCTAAAGTGTGCACTGGTGAACTTGCAGCCTCACTTGTCTGGCCTCAACTTACTCCTGGTTGAGATAATCCCACCATCTCCACTCTTCTAAAATATGCCATTTTGATTTGTCTAGCCAAAGTCATTGCATCTCTCTGAGTACCTTCTGTTGCACCACCTTAAATCTTTTATAACCACTTAACATTGAAGTGCTCTGATTTTCTTCTCTCCAATATCTATTTTTCACCAACATAAATCCATTGACTTTAACAGGATTACACCTGACTGGCTCCAAGAAAATCAGCTTGAAAGAATCAGTCCCACAGTGTTGCAAACTCATATTCAATCTTCCAAAAGTAACTACTCTGCAAATGTTCTTGCCCTTGGTTCCTCTCTACACATCACAGCAATGACAACACTGTTGCTGCAAGACCTGACACACAGAAAGCTTCTGAGTATGACGTGATCTCCCTCTCACATTTAAACTGCAATTCTGATCATGAAACTACATAACTAATTTTAAAAGAATTTCAGCCACATATATTTTTCCAGTTCTTCCAGCTTCCAACTCTTAAACAATAAATCAAACTTTAATTTTCTGCATTTTTTCCCCTTAAACACTTTCCTGGAAAATACTTAGGATATGTTTTGGCAACACTAAAGGAAATATCTTAAAAATACTTCTCTGAAGCCAGAGAGAACAGAGGTTCTTCATGATACTTTCCCACTGTAATGTTTGCAATTCACACACAAGAAAAAAAATAGTTTTCTCTATGCTGTAGAAGGAAGCAGTACAGATGCTGAAAGATTAATTTCCTAACCTAAACAAAAAGCCAGCATCAAACCCTAAATGTCATAAAGTAGTCTTTCAAAAATCAAAGTAAAGGATTCCTGTCAAGTTAAAAATCTCAGTATATATATGTATATATATTTATATATTTTCTACCTTAGTTCTGTTACTAAGTATAGTTTTCATCATTTATACTAAGGCAGAACTCTCATCCTATCATTTTTCACTACATCCTCCACTATTTGCTTTGTGSTGCATATGTGAGGCTTCTATTTGGAATTATAGAAGGTAGCAAAAGAAGGCAAGCTTCATTTCTTGCTTTGACTCTAGTGTGGAACCTGCCAAAACTAGGATTTGATGTCGTCTGGAAACTTACTGAATTTGAAATTTAGGTTTGTTCTGAATCAGGTAGAAATATTTTACTTTCTCTCCTTTTTTTTTTTAATTTTTTCTTGTTAAATTCTTTCCTGAAGACAGAAACATCAATTTCACTGAGCAGTTGCAAATAGCTGTAGAGTTTCCAGTCCCTAAACAACCTAAACAACTACCCTGAATAAAGAGGCTGTTGGCAAATGAGCCAGCGCTGAGGCCTCAGCCAGCTCTGAAGCCAGGAACTCTCAATTTTGAGCAACTCCTTCCTTCCTTAGAGAAAACACACCAGAGCAACCCATGCAATCTGGCAAAGACGGATTGAACCCAAGCTGTTTCAGGCTTACATAAAATGTGTAACAATCTCCTCTACTTTGGTCTTTTGGAAGAAAAAGTCAAGTCTTATCAGCTAGTTCTCGATATGTAGAAATCTAGAGCAGTTTGATCCAATAATAAYACAGTAAGAATCAAGACACTCTGATTTAACTGATGAAGAAAAAGCAATTCCAGAAGAAAAATCCAATACGGAGGATGTCACAACAGAGACAGACACTTTGAACTGCTGAAGGTTGGTACATATTGCACACACTGACTCAGGCCTGAAAGCTCTGGAGGCAGACAGGGCACCACGCGTCCTACAGCCACAGCCATGCCGCAGGAAGCCACACTCCCTGTCTGGGCCAATCACGACCCAGCTGGACTTTACCAGTATCACTGAAATCCTTCAGGATCAGCTGCAAGACCAGTCTCAGTAGAGACAATAAAATCATATACTGTTCCTTTCAGCTACTAGAGATGATAAAGCCTTTATCAYAGCATATACTGCACAATTCTTACTCCTTGCTCTTTCAAGCTCTGTTAGAGGAAGGCATTTGCTCAAGCACRAAGGACTGAATTGCTAGAATAGACAATTTGTCTGATCTCACTTGAATCCAGCTATTTTACAATTACCTTGGCAGGACAAAAACAGGTGTAWGACTACGAATATAGTGAGATTGAGACAACAGAAATTARAATAGAATATACTTTTTKKTTKGGKTKKKTTTTTTGTTGTTTTTTGTTTACCTCAATCTCTGTGATTTGTGCGTGTCAGTGCCCTACCCTTCAGGTGGCTGTGAGGGAAGAAAAACTTCCTAAGATCAACTCTGGCTGAAGCATCAGAGCTCAGCTGAGGTATCTGCTGTTAGAGAGAAGGGCTGATTCACACAATGGGAAAGAGCAGAGAGGTATATCCCTCTCAGTTACAAATTTTCTTGTGTGCTGTTTCTCMTTCCCAGAGCTCTTCAGAGGCAACCTACATAAACTGCAAGCATCGTGTCTGCAAAAACGCCATTAGGATCTCAGCGCATTCTCTGTTACTGGGACTGACATGAGCTATGTACAGATGACACTCCTAACACTTAGTGGCCTGAATCAGTGATATCATCGGAGGCAGCCCATACACACAGTGCCTCTACTCACAGTTTTCACAGCGAGTCCCTGTATAGCCGGCCAAACAAGCACATTTGTAGGCTCCAGTTTTGTCTAGAATGCAAGTTCCATCGTGCAGACATGGAGATGAAGAACAAGCTACGAAAGAAAAACAAGCACATTCATGGTCACATATGTTCTTGCTGATTTTTCTTAATGACACTTGTGTCTTGGGGTAAATTATATATTCTAATTAAAAGCTGGAAACACACCGCATTTGCTCAAGAGACCATTTTCTCTGGATGGCAGTTCTTGCCTCGGCATTCATTGCTTCTTACCATTTTGCTTCAGCTATGGTCACGTTGTGAGAAAGACTTACGGAAGAAAAGTACCTTATAGCAAGCTCCACCAGTATTTGGGGCTTAGCCTAAACAAAGTTTAGTATTTACCTACATTTCTCCTGCAGTTCATCCCAGAGTTCAGATCCTGGCCAGGATGGCCTGATTTTTTGTTCATTTGTTTGTTTTGGGTTTTGGACGTATGTTATCCCAAACATTGTGAGCTGTTCTGCCTCTGAGGAGCACAGATTGCTGTCACGTTCAGGAAGCCCTGAATGACCATCCTGAACTGAACTATCTGGGGAAGTTTCAGCACATCACGTACTTAGTGGTGATACGAATCACCCTGGATATATTAGCATAGAGGAGTATCAGARCGTGCAGTCACTCTGTTTAACATGAGCAAATTCCATCATCCAACAACATATAAATTCTTGTGCCAATTCTAATGAGGGGATAGTACATTAGTTTATCCTCAGAGGGATAAATAATCTTAATCTACATCACTTTCCAAACTAAAAGTGGGTCTTAGCAGACAGAAAAGAAGCCAAATCACAGAATTTAAACCCAATTTMAGATTTGAATAAGTCAAACATCTGAGGAATTCTGGATCTAAAGCCCTTCTTCAAATCCACCTTAATTAAAAACATAAATCTCAACCTCCATAACTATCCAATAATTCCTGATAATTTGCTGCTTAAAATTTGCAATCCTCATTGATACAAAAGACATCACCCAAATTCCTTTATCAAAGATTCTTTCATCTTTGTCCTCCCACACAATAGAAACAGGAATCTTTCCTCCAACCATTGAGTTTTCCACCTGGGAACAACCAGTCCCCAGGGTTCTGGGCTATTATATTTAAAGATGCTAGCTGGGCAATGGAAATCTTCCAGGATCAACTAAGGACACTAAGGACAGTAATTCCTTCCTGGAAAGTATTGCATTATTTCCTGAAAAGGAATATCTGTGTGGCAATTGAACTTTGTYCCTCTAACTTAAAGTATTACTGAGAAAGTGAAGAAGCTCATGCCAGCCCCACACTTGGCTGGGGATGGCGGGCAGAGCTCATGGGTCTAACACTCGCTTCCAGCCAGGCGGCCCAGCAGGCTGGGAGGTTGCTTCCTTCGGCTAGACATGCAGAGGCCTTTCACTAAGGGGATGTAGGYCTTGCAGCAGATTTTTTATTGATTTAACCCTTTCTAGCCCTTGAACCGTTCACCTTCCCATACAGGGTAGACATTCAGCCCCGATAGCACAAGCCACTTTTCCAATCCTCTCCATCACGCTGCTAAGGCACTGGGGACATCAGAGCACCTCATGGCCTAGCCCACATTCCACGAGCACAAGCGCTGCTGCCAYGTGCACCACAGAGGACTGCTCCAGAAAGCCACATTCGACCTGTTTCAGAGATCTCAGCTTCTCACGGGGCTCTACAGAGAGGGGCATTTCAGAGATAACACTTCACTTTGCAATGTGCTGCCAGCGCTTTCAGTGCTGCCTTGCCTCCTGCACGCTGCATTCTTCACCAAACGGTCCTGCTGGCCAGAAAGTGCTTCACAGGAGGAGGCACTGGGAGTGTTTTGAAAGCCTTTCTCTGACACGGCACACCAGGCCAGAACAGCTCCATTATGCAGCATGCAGTGAGACTCCTTGCAGGCTCTGAGCCCTTTGCAGCATGCTCCACGTGGACTAGCCCACTTGCCGCTACCCAGCCTCAAAATAATTACCACTGAAAATGCGGCAGAAATAAAGCGATCAACAGCATCCGAATACTAAGTTTCCCCCGTTGGTCAGAGAAAACGTAACCACTCCAGCTTGCATCATATGGAAAACGTTAGTTCCACAAGTCCTGCAAGTCCTCGTGCAGCAGATTCCCACGGCAGGCTYATCTGCTTCACATCACCTCTCCTGCTGGAAGCCCCAGGCGGCCCTTACTAACTGGGGGCACCGCCACAAGAGGCAGCGGATGAGCAGCCCCAGGCTGGGCTAAGGAAGGACATGTGCTCTGCACACACAGGTGTGCACGTTTCACACTGCTGGTTACAGCTCCAAACGCTAGTACCAAAGGGCTGACCCGCTGGAAGCTTGTATATTTATACAAAGATTATATAAACTAACTAAACTTCCTGAGCCAGATATACCTTGGATGACCTCAAGAAAGGCGGCTCACCGGGGTGTACATGAGGCAAGTAATGACAAGGCACAGATCCAGCAGGATTTATTAATGGTAAAGCAGCATGCTCTGATTAGCCTTCTGTGCCAGGAGTAACGTGCATAGGTTTGACCAAAACTCCCTATACAGCTAAGCAAGGAAAACCMAGAAAAAGCATAGAGGCTGCTTCAAATGCAGTGGCAAAATGAGGAGTCAACCACTTTACAGGCAGAAAGAAAAAACAGAAAGCAACGGGAGAGACCCAAGTACTGAGTACTAACAAACACAAGGAATTCTGGAGCTCTGCTTCTGTCTTTCATAACATCAAGTTCCTCTTCACAGAATGGGAAATGCTGCTTCTTCTTTCTCTTAAAGAAAAGAATCAGTCCTTTGTACTTTTTTTTTTTTTTTTTTGAAAGTCCTAATGATATGGAACAACAAGTATGTCAGGGCATTTTCACTGAGCCAACTCCGAGGCTGGGCATCAGGTTTCTGCTCATTGAGACCGCGACCCTGGTCCTGCACACAGCATGGAGCAGTTCCCAAATGCAAAGATATACATGCTCCTTCCTCTACTTCATCTGTGCTCTTAGTTCTTGGATTCAAACAGAAATGTCTCACAAAACAGTAGCTTTTCTGTCCCAACCAATGTGGCTGCTCTTCACACAGATAGTGGGCGTTGAGTCTTTGTTAAAGAGCTTCACTTTCACAAGCCGTCCAATGGCTTTTGAACCCTCCCTGCCTTGACTTGGTGTAAGTTGCTGTTGGCAACACAGCATGAAAGTTTTTAATGAAGCAAAACAGGGACAGAGATTAGTGAGGCCAAATTAACAACCGTGAGTGGCATGTTCCATTTCTGGATTATTTTACCTGTAACTTCTTCAAAGACAGCATGAAATCCATCAAAGTTCTTGGAACCATCAGACTGGAAAAGGACATGGAGTGAAGACCCAGTGCTTTGGATAGGAGGTGGTCTCTCATTTCCACAGAATTTTTTAATTATCCTGCTGTCCAAGTTGTCCCCATCACGGACCTCCAAATAATCATACTGGCACATGTAATCAAACTCAAGGCTCAGCATGGAAAACCTTAGGGAAGAAAGAAAACACGATCAAAGTGCGTACCCTCATCTAATTTATTTGGCTTTTTGCTTATATTAACACCCTTGCCTCACCAAATCAACAAGTCCTTGATTACACAAAGTCCTCCTCACTCCATCTTATTTTTTGCATCCTGATCCTGGGAAGCCACCTCAGCTATGCAGCATTGCTCCATGCTCCATTTAAGTGGCATGATACAGTCTGCTCATATCATAGAATCATGGAATACTTCAGGTTGGATGGGACCTCTAGAGGTCATCTAGTCCAATCCCCCTGTACTCACATGGTCTCCTAGAGCATGTGGCACAGGGTGGTGTCCAAGAGGGTTTTGAAGGTTTCCAGAGAAGGAGATATGCATCAGGACTAATTACCTTGCAATGACAAAAGTGTCACTTGTGGTCAGATGCCGTAGGGGGCATAGGTCTATTCTAGCTATTTGCTAAAAATTGGTGTTTCCCCCTAAATAAAGCCCTTGTGCCGAAAGTAACACTAYCAAAAACCAGTGATCAAAACCTATTTATACTGTTAAGATCACAAGACAGCAAACAGAGGTATGAGGAAAGCTCAGAGACCTGACAGCAAGAGAAGGAGGCAGAGAAACAGTAGAGCACATTTCACACTAGGAAACAAAGTGGTAGTAAATCTCCAGTGACTGGGTCTTGACTTTCTTGGGTGGCAGGAAAACGGGACAGGAGTTAGCTCAGAAAGGAAATATTTAAAGCCTTTTCCCAGAATGTCTGTCTTTCATTGCTTCGATCCAGCTACTGCATAAGGCTCTTGTTCATTAACAATAATGTTATTTGCTGCTGTTTGAATTCAGTGGCACGGAGCCAACACATTCCACCAGAATATGAATGAAAAAAAGGAGAATGAGAAACACCAAGTGCCTTTGGGGAACAAGGAACAGCTGAGGAGCCTGGCCCAGCCTTGCTGCAGAAGATAAGAATTAACAGATCAGGACCTGGGAGTCACCATATGACTAACTGTTCAATATAGCATCTTAGAAATGAAACTTATACTTTACTCAGTTTACAACTCCTAGTTCCATACGTTATGTGCCTTTATGATCAGGTTAAATCTTCCACGTTGCCTACACAATGTGAGGCAATTCCAGGGTGTGCCTAGAGAAGAGCCAAATTTTTGATCTGCCACCAGATGTCACAATCAGAAGCAGCATGAATAAACTCTTATATGGGGACTCATTTCCGGCCTTTCTCTTCTTGGGATTCAGGTCCCAAAGAAAGGCCCATGTTAGTGAAGCAATTCCCTTTCCTACTCGTGAATTTTCCCAAAAGGTCTGGTCCTCAGTCCTTTGTTCAGGTCAATTTTAGAGCATCACATGAAGTGAAATAAATGAGCAGTTGTAGGGATCAACACCAGTGGAGCAGAGCCCCTGATTTTCAAAATCAATTGTGCAAGGTAGATATGGGAACAAATGACATCTGCTTTTAATATGCGTAAGCGATTAATTCAACTCAGCTTCGCATAAAATGTCTAATCTGGGGTGAATGGATTCTACTTCTGTCAGGTTTTCCAGAGATGTCCTCGCTGGCATCATTTTACACACTACATCTTCAAAGCATTCCTTCACYGGCAGATTAAACCCCAAGGATCTACCCTTTTGGAAGTTAAACAGCTATACATATTAACCCATTCATCTTCGTCACACTTATCAGGCTACAATTTATGTTAATTAAATTCTAAAAATATTTATTAGTATTTGAACTACTATATTTCTGGTTAAAATTAAGTATGTGTTTAAGTACCCTGGGAATGTTCCTGGGAAGCACATCATGTAGTGGAGGGCACAAAAGGGCTACTATCAAATAGCATTACTGGTAAATGTAGAGGGAAACTCTCTTGCTAACAATGTACTCGTGAACAAAGGATATTGAGAGGTATTACGTAAAGACAAGACAGAGCAAAAGACCAGTACACAGAATACTGCTCTTGACTGTTTTGTTTTCTCTGCTTTCAAAATAATGAGAACATAGCAGAACTTGTGAAAGGCATAGAGGGTCTGATTTGCATTTCATTTATGTTGGGATAGAAGCAGCTACGCTGTAAGATGACACAAGATCCCATGATTAAGACTTAGAAGTAGCAGGTCAGAAAACCTGCCAAAGGCTTTTCAAATCCTCTCGTCTTTGACCTAGTTCAGTGGACTCTTTACAGACTGCAAAGTCTATTGCTGTTTAAATCACGGTTACAAGCAACATACAGAACTTCAGTTCCCTCACCTGTGAAACTGTAACCATTTTCTTGGATGTTATGAAATTAAGCATGTTGATTTAGTGCTATAGGTCATCAGATGCAAAAAGGAGCATAAAGTATTGTCATTTGGTTATGTTTTTCACTCGGTTAGTGTCCAAAGCACAAATACACACTCTAACCAATCTGAGCAAAGTTTCTAACCAAACAGAGAGAGAAGAAAAAAAAAAAGACATCTGTCTCTCTGCTGAAGAATAAAAGATTGCAAGTTGTTTGCGACTTCTACTGTGGTATGACATCTCTGACACGGCTCAGGCTGAAGGAGCCTAGGCACCACCACCTGAAGAAAAACAAGACCAGAAAACAAGCAGAGAAAACAAACTACCACTGCAGTCTGAGCACTATTTATCAAAACAGCTCGGTTCAGCTAGCCCCCAAAGGACAGAGTGGCACAGCTTGAGGCAAGGGAAGATTTATCTGTGTTCCTGAGAGTTTCATCCTTCCTGCCCGGTGGAAGCAGGGAAGCAAAGAAAGCGCTCTGCCCCACTCTGCTCTGTGCTGTCCCCATGCCCAGCCCTCGTGAGCCATGAGAATGGCTGTGCACAGGAGCTGTGGGGACGCCCAGGGAGGAGGAAGAAAGGAGCTCTTTCGCGGCGGCCGCGCTGACTCAGCACGAGCTGTGCGCTGCAGCTCTAAGCAGAGCTCGGCCCCGGAGGGAACTGTGTGTCTCTACAGAAACACAGGCAGGGCAAGGACTCAGCCATGCAGGAAGGTTCTGGTGGACGCTTTGGTTGCACCTGTCTTTCCATRTAGGAATGCCTGAAGGACAGTCTCCAAGCTAAAGGGACCACCTGCCACAGGACCTACCTGCTGGGCTATCTCACATAAGCATCCTTATGTTAGGCACATAGAAGTCCTCAGGCTCTGTGAAACACTTAAGCAAACCCTTACAGTTTCCTCCTAGACCTTCTGCCTTGGGGYAGGGCAGCAGCATTAACTGTGGGTGGCCAGGAGGGCTCCTGATCTTTCCCTATGRAGGCCCTGGCATTCACTGGCATCCATAGGCACTCAGTAGCCAAGTTCAGCTCAGGTTCTGGGCCAGGGCTTTACACTTCTCCTACCCTATGYTTTTGACTCCCAGCTCAGATAAATGTAGTCACACATAGATTGATACCTCCAATTTCCCTCTTGGAGACTTCCACAGTTAAGACTGTAATACTGTCTCACCACAAGCAGATGTCTAGCACTGACCTCAGCCCTAGGAAAGATGGCCACAGAGAGAAAAGGCCTTCTCTAGGCATAACCTTCATGTTAAATATAAAGCTTTGCATCTTCTGGTAACAGCAAAGGTAAAACAAGCAAAGTGCACAGATTTCACATGACACTAACCAACATTTTTCTGGTTTGCATGTGGGTGACCTTCAGGCCATAGAATGGAGGTCTACCAGTCTTATTTTTCCAAGGAGTGAGTTCATCTCCTAGCTTACTTTACAGGACTCCACATTCCTCTGCCTTAAAATCAAATGACAATCTTCCTCATGCAGCCAGGAAGGATTTCATAGAGAGCAGAGTTCTTGTTTTAGTGTCCTTTGTTAAAAGAGCCTTTCCTGCCATTACTGCACCTTGTGCCTAGTGTTAGCCAGCTGTCATCTCTTTACCCTAGAGACAGCTGCATTTTACCAGTGATCTGCACACACAGGATCCATTTCCACTCTCACTGCCGTCCTCTTAAGAGTAAAGACATGGCAACACTTGCAACTCCTTACCACTTCTCTGAGCTTGTGCTGCACGCTCCTATTCAACCATGCTTTTTGAGGCAGGGAAGGCACAGCTCACATCTGGCGAGCGGCCCACAGTAAAATGAGGGGGTGTTTGCCATGGGAATATCAAACACCCCCTCACCTCCCCTGTGTCTCACTTCGTACACAATTCTCCAGAGCCAAGAGGCGACCGAGGCGGTAATTATAGTTGCTTATAACAACACAATAGGCTTGTGTTTCCAAGTCTGATAAAAGGGCTAGCATTAACTTTATTGGAACACCACAAGCTTTTCTTTTCTCTCCAATTAATTTCTCTTCCTCTTATTAAATATTAAGTCTCTCTTTAAATATATAAGAAGAAATATGTTTGTGTATTTAGCATTGTTCCTTTGCCTGGGCTCCAAAGCTGCTGAAATATTGATGTGAAGACTTTAGCTGTTGTTCTGATTATACTAGCCAGTAGGTTTTAAATCTGATCCCCTGCCAAGCCTTCTGCTGCATGTGTGAGCTCCCTGTGACACGCATGTGGAAACAGTATTAATTACCCCAACTAACAGCTCTTTGCGCTGACAAGGAAAGCTATCCAAGAACTGTGAGGCTGAGTCACCAGGGGAGGGCTAACAGGACTAAATATACACAGCTCAGCTGAGTAATGACTTGAAGGAGAGATAGGCACATCCTCCAGGCAGAGGAATAGATTGAAGAATAACAGACTAATAAAGAATAAGCCTAGCAAAAAGGAGTGAAAAGAAACAAAGAGGGAAAATGTAGGGTAAATGTAAGGCAGGTCTCAAAGGCAACCCTCTTCTGGCATAAGACATCACATCAAAATGTTCCTATAGTTGTCTTCGTAATGTCTGTCTTAGTTAAGTCTGGTACAGTCTTGGGAAAGCACTGGATGATTTAGTGCCAAGGTCTTGAAGAGATCTAGAGAGACACATTGTGCCCCATCTCTGAAAAACTTCCTCCTAGCCTCTAGTCATGTCCTACATAAGACTCAAAGGCTGAGCATTGCTAATTTCTGCAGTAGTTCTCATCACCAGCCAGGCTGGAAGGGAGAGCTGAGTGGTGCAAAATGCAAAGTGGTGGCACTATTTTCACTGCTACAGAGAGCTCATCATCTTGCCCTTCTTGAGACTCTTTGGTTCTCCCATGGTCCAGTATAAACCTGAAAGCAGTGTTGACTAAAAGCCACTAAGACCTACCTTAACTCAACTTTAAATCCAGCTTGAACRTGAATAATCCATTCACATCGTGCATTCAGTGGGTAACCTTCCAGTAAAATCTGGCCCTGAGAAGCCCGAAGAACTTGTCCACATCCTAGTGGAAAAGAAGAAAAAACCCTCTGTGAGGGATCTTCACAATGCACCTGAAGAAAACACATGTAAAAGTAAGACTTGATTGAGAGGCCAGGGCAGCTCAGGAGGAAACACTTTTTTWACAGGTAGTATAAGAAATCATGGCAAAGTTGCACAATGGACAGCTGAGCATTAGAGGGCCCCAAGAAAAGCTTTAGTTTCTTGCTTCTCTCCACTTTGCAAAGGGAACAGCCCCACAAATCTCATTAGTGCATCCTCCCATCTGTCCAATATTTGAGCTCAGAACAGTTTTGATAGATCTCATGTGGACCTGAGTAACTACTGAAGCCTAAGAAGCTGGTGGGGCAGTATTAAGGGTGTCCAATTACTTCATGTGAGGCAATGACAGGAGGAACTGTTCCACACAAAACCTTAGCTTCAAAACCTCCCCAAGACGAATCTGAGAAYAAAAAATAGTTGATGAATTCCTAGAGGAGGAAGGTACTTTCAGATCATTGCAGAGAATCTGTTTGTCTTCAGGATTCAACACATCATCCTTACATGTTACTSTGAGCATGCCAGTAGGGACATATGACCATACCTCATCATTTCTCCACCAATGGCTCTCTGTAACACKTATAATACACGGTCCTTGTCCCATCCTTCAGGTTAATTCCTYTTCTTCTTCTCCTTCTGACCCACTCTGACGCAACTCCCTCTGCTTTTCATCCTAYCGTGAAACCTGCTGCTATATCCAGYATCAAGAGCATARCACRAAAGGTTGTTGTCAGTTCTACCTTGCCTAAGAAAGCCACTAGAGAAGGACCTGGTCAACCATGCAGACAAGGTCACACACTCAGAAAGCAGCCCCTTCTCAGGTCTCGCCCGCATCTGCCTCTAGGCAGCTGGCCAGAGACACTTGCCCTAACGCCTTGTCTTGGATGCTAAACATACTTAACCCAGAGATTTCTCTCTTTCTGTAACCTCGCCCGTTCCCCACTTATAAAATACGACTAATAGTATTTTCTCCTGTGGAAGAAAAAAAGTTCTTTGTGGAGCCTTCAGCGATTTGTAAATGAAAATGCTAGCAAAATGCACAATTAATTCATTAGGCACCAAATAGAGGTCATTTCTCAGTTTGCATTTTCCTGACTACATCTTTTCTTATGGAGACTTACACATGGCTAAACTCCCTACTAAACCTTCTGTTGCTTCAMTGAGGGATAAGGCTCCCTCAGTGTATCCTTAATCCAAGAACTGCAGTAGAGTGGAATATAAGACACAGCTGAGATGAAACACAACTGAACCAGAGCTCGTGATGGGCTGCACATCACAGATAACTAGGATGTATTTTTGGAGGCAGTTAAAAAGACCAATGACCCTACAGACCTCAGAGCAAGTCTCTCTCTCCTTGTGAAACTCTTTAGTCCTTATTCCCTCCATCTGTTTCCAAAAAGGAACCCTAAACTTCTAACCATTAATGTTGAGCTTTCCCTACTAGAACGGTGGGTTTAAACATTCGCCATAAGGTCCTTGCTTCCTTTGGGGGAAAAGAGCGACAGTGACCCAATCTGGAGGAGCACCAAGCATCCGCGGTTCCCATTGAAGTTCASGTCTGGAAATCAGTCCTGCAGCAGCAGGTCTATTGGGAGACATGTGAAAATCGAGGGTCAATTACTCCTCTTTCTTCTTAAGAAAGAGCTGCTCAAATGAAATACCCTTTGTTCGTTTACCCTCAGTTACCCTTCATTAAGCAGGACCCAAGGAAACAGAAATCCTGCTCAGAGGAGCTCCTCACAAGTGTTTCATCCTCCTCAGTGGCTTGCTTAGCTCCCTGTGTAAAAAAGGATTAATGAGTGTGCCCAGCAGGCACATTAGGATTCAGCGAGGACAGCAGGATCTGCTGTGGGGCACATGATAATGCTCCTTCCCACAGCAAGGAACGGGGCCTTGTGCTGCTCCTGGCTCCTGCCTCAAAAACAACCTGGGACAAAGCTCCTAGAAACCTTCAGATAGTTTGACAGGAGGCTTGGATCACCTCAAAGAGAGTTTCCCTTTCGTCCCGAAGGGCTTTTGAGTTCCCTGTGCCTTTAACAAAGGAGAGCCAAAGAACTGGTGCAAAGAGAGTCTTGTGTGCAAGGCATACTAACTGCACGGCTCTGTTTGCCGCGGTACAGCCTGAACTTTCTGAACACTGAGGCCAAGGAAGTAGGTTTGGCCAGCAAGGCAGGTGGCCCAAGGGAGCCGTTCACCAGCTGCCTCCAAACGCACGTTCCCAGGTTTGCTGCCGGCCTCCTGCGCCCGGGGTCGGGGCAGGTCTGCCCTCGCACACCCACCCCAGCGCCGCGGGCAGGGGCYGGGCGGACTCCCCTCGCCAGCACTTCAGCCACCCGTCACTCAAAAGGGATCTCCCGTCTTCCCACTGGGAATCTGCAGGCGACCTGGAAAGCATTCAGGAATCATTTACATCCTGAACACACACGCTGGCAAATCCTGCCTCATTTATAGGAAAAAAAAAAAAAAAAAAAAAAGAAAGAAAGAAAGAAAGAAAATCCACTTGGGCAAAGTTTCAACATCCTTGTTCCGCTCCTGCTACAAAAAAAAGGCAGCTTTCAGGGCCACACTAAGGCTTCCTCTGAGGCGTGTTACCAAAGGAAAGGAAACAACCCGGAGACCTCGGGGTGTCRGCGCACGGAGCCCACGGGCAAGAGCCAGGAGAGGTTCGGGGCCTGCGGCAGGAATTGGCCACGTGGCCACCGCRGCCTCGCGCAGGGCACCTCGCACGCCGCGCAGGCACCTCGGAGGCTGCGCAGGGCACCTCGGAGGCCACGCAGGTCACCTCGGAGGCCACGCTAGGCTGGCCGCGCTCGGCTCCTCGCAGGCCGCACAGGCTCCTCACAGGCCACGCTTGGCACCTCGCAGGCTGCACGGCCTTGGCGCGGAGCATGAGGACCCTGGGCCGGGGCGCTCAGACGGGGCCGTGCAGGGGGGACGGTCGCTGTGACACCCACAAACGTGTCCCCAGGCTCACGCCACCCCCGCGCTGCCCTGGCCTCAGCCCGCGCCAGCGGAGCCTCGAACCGCGCCGCTGCCCCGGGGCCTTCCCCCTCGGCCCCGGCCGCGCCTCCCCTGCCCCTCCGCAGCTCCCCTGCCCCTCCGCAGCAGCGCCGCCCGCCGCGCTGGGGCCGCCATTTCCCGCGGCGCGGGGACCCCGGCGCCCCC
>PTEX01000064.1:3679941-3718733 GCA_003342815.1 Eudromia elegans
CACGGCGAGGAGCGACACGGGGGCCGCCGGCCCCGCCAGAGGGAGACAAAACGCCGCGTTCCCCCGGCGGCGGCGGCCGCGTCGTGCCGGGGCTGCAGGGGCGGGGAGGTCGCTCCCGCCCGCAGCGCCCGCCGCTCCCCGAGCTGCCTCAGGGACGAGGCGAGGCGCAGGCGGCCCCGGCGCACGGGAGGCCCCGGTGTGGTGGAACAGGTACCGAACGGCGACGTCTCCGCCTCCGGCCCCGCTCCGAAAGCGCGGGGTCAGCCCGGCGCGCCTGCGGCCCCGGCGGCAGCCAGCGAGCCCGCGGGCAGCGGGCAAGGCCGTGGGCGGCTGCCCGGGCGCGCCRTGCCCGCGTCCAGCCCCAGAGCGGCCGCGGCCGCCCGTCCCGCCGGCCTTGGCCCCGCCGGCCCGTGTCCTCACCGCTTCCTTCCGGAGAGCCAGGAGCAGGAAAGCGCGAGCGCCGTGCGGGCCAGCTTTACAAAGACCTCCTAAGGGACCTCGGCGTGAGGCTGCCTTTGCTTTAAGACACGAGCGGCCTGGAATGTGCTGCAGGCACCCCGTGTGCACAGGGAGCAAGGACTGGATGAGCTAGGGATTCTTCCTCGGCTCTGCTCTTATAAAAAGTGCCGGGGGAGCTTTAGCATCGACCCAGAGCAAAYGGACCTTTAAAGTGCTGTCAGAAATCGCACTGTAAACTGCAAGGGACTCAATTTATCAATTTCCAAAGAACCAAGGTTGAGCTAACCCTGCCGCCGAAACATGCTGGTCCCCACCGTTCTGCTCTTTAAAGCAATGATTTTGTTTGCTTTCACCTCCTGAATGGTCATGGACCATATTAGATAGGAAAGCAGCTTAAATTGTTGCCTTGGAATCYGTGTCTAGGAGAGGGTAAGACCGAGGTGTGCAGAATGATGAGTGGAGCAGGGAAGCAGAGGCAGGCTCGCTCTCAGCCCCTCCAGTGCAGCATGAACAAAAAGGCTGTCAACAAAATTGAAGAAGGGTCAGTGAAAGGCTCTACTTTCATCACTGGGAAATGGTAAAGGGAATACTAGTGTTAAGCTGCATCCAGGTAGCTTATGAATCCGCTATCGGGAGATAGCACTGGGGCCGGTGGCTTGGCGAAGTCCAGGACGTGGGGCTGCGTATGCTGCAGCAGGGCCTCGAGGAAGCACCAGGAGAGCCCGCGGCGCCGCTGGCACCGGGAGGCAGTCAGCAGCACCGGGAGAGCCCGCGGCACTGCTGGCACCGGGAGGCGGTCAGCAGGTGCCGGGCGGCGCCGTTCCCGGGCTGCCCTGGCTGCGCTGGAGCAGCGGGAAGGGATGGGAAGGGAAGGGGAGCGTGGGGCCTTGGTGGGGCCAGCGCTGCCCCCGGCCCCCTGGGCGAGGAGGAAGGAGAAGCGGTCTGATACACGTGCTCCCCTTCTGCAGGTCTGTGCTTCTCCAGAGGCCTCCGGGGCTCAGCTGTGCTGACACGGGCCAGGAGAAATCCCRAGAGCAGAAGATATCCAGCCTCACAGTAGTTAAAGTTTTAAAATAAAAATAAAACCAGCAGAAGTTTAGCAGTGTTGTAAACTCCCGTGCCTTGGGGCCTGGGCCAATCTAGCTAGGAGCCTCTGGAGGAAGCCGTTCCCCCCGGCCGGTCTCCTGGCCGCCTGCTTGCCTCTGTCCCGCTGCCCGTGCCCCGCGGAGGAGCCGCCGGGGCGGAGGGGCAGCCGGCACGCACAGCCCGGCCGCGGCCGCCGCGCAGGACGCGTCACTTACTCATGCAGTCCCCTCCGTACCAGCCGGCCCTGCACTCGGCGCAGTAGATCCCCTTGATGTAGAAGTCGTCGAGCGTGCCTCCCCAGGAGCCGTTGCGGCAGGACTTGCAGTTCTCAAAAATGGTGCAGCCTGAAAGGAGAGCCGGCGCRTTATGGGAGAGCCGGGGTGGCTCTCCGGGAGGAGAGGAGCAGCCTCTGCTTTTCACAATRAACAGAGATGACATCTCTGGTCACTGTGGTCTGAGCGCTTCCCCTCTGCGCACTGTACCCAACCTCACCCTCAAACCCTGGGAGGTCTCATGCGCTGAGATCTGGGGCCAGTCTCCCATCTCTAGCTGATCAGAGGCCCAAACCTCTAGATCCCCTTGCTTGCAGTACAGCTGCTTCTCTCAGCAGTCTGGATGTGGGTGCTGATGCAGCTCGGACCCAGGCCAAGTGAGTCCAGTTTCTCCCGACCCGGCCCTCTCTCCCTCTGCTTTTACTTTTGCTTTGCCCCTTCCTCCTTGCTACGTAGACTTCCCCATCCCCTCTTCCTTCTTGCCCTTAAAATACAGTTCATCCCTGAGTACCTRCTGCTGCAATATCACCCTTTGGCAGCTCCAAAATTTGCCCGTGACGTCCTGAGGACACTTCTGGTGGAAGGTCTTGTTTCCAGATGCCCAGTGCTAAAATATCCTCTCCTGTTAGGCAGGGTGCCTTGCCTGGGTGCCGGCAGAGACACCAGGCAGCCCCTCACCCAGGCACATGCGTGAGCCCTCCTTACCCCGCCCCGTGCCCAGCAGCATCCTGCACAGCCAAAGGTGCCGTGGGGTACCACGTGACTGTCGACCTACCTGGGTGGATTAAGCAGGAGTCGCACTCGTTGTCCTCATTCCTGCAGCAGGGAATGGTGTAGCCCACTCTTTCCTTGCGTCCTGGGCAGACGCACTCGATCTGGTCGTATTCACAGCATTCTCGACACATGATATTCCACTCTGCTCCCGGGCAGTTTTCATTGATCACCGTGTACTCTGCCAGAGGGAAGAGGGCAGGGGGAGCAGAGAGGGAGGATGGAAAAACACATTACCTATCCATATACAGTCAGATCATGTATGGCATGAGGTTGTCCCAAGGTTTCAGCATAGGAAATTCCGACTGTGGTAACACACAGCCAAAATATAAGGTCAGCTTGGGTGTCTAAATTACACACAGAGAGTTTTGCAGTGCCAGGCAGAGGAGGCGGACAGACCAGAGCTGAGGAATATGTTCAATTCATTCCTCTCTCTGTAAGACCTTCCCACTTCTGTGTTGAGAAAAGCSATTAGAAAAATAGAGGGAAATGCAGTCATGCGAGAAACTCCTTTTAGATTATTAGATTACCTTAGGTTATTTAGATTATGGTAGCATTTTTTTTCRTGTCCCCTCTTTGAATCTGCTAATCCCAAGGACCAGGATGTCCAACAGGAAAGGCCAATTTCATGGCTGGGCTTTAGCCACTTTCACTCCCTATTTTCACTCAGAAGCACACAGTGCTACACTTGGTTTCACTGCCTGAGGAAAYGAGATTTTTTCATTATTTTTGAAGGTTTATTTAATGTGAGCATTTCTTATAACTTATTAATATCTTTTATTATTTAACATCATTTTATATGATGATATTTAGGCCATTCTGGAAGTGCCCTTTAAAAAAACTCCGTTCAGATGGATCAGACTGCTACAGCCTCTGCAGACCCCATCCTGCTGGCACCAGCGTGCTGCTCACACTCCACAGGCTGGAACCACGGGAGCGCGCGGCGCTGCCGCCGTGTCCCTAGCCACCTGACAGGCCTGACCGCAGGTCTCGGGGCGTCTGATGATGAAAGTGTGAGAGCACACGGGAAAGATGAGACCTGAGAGAAACATAACGAGGCTCTTTCTTTCCGCTTCCCTCTCCCCTCCCCCATTTCCCTTCCTTTGTTTTGGCTAGATAATACCTTTTTTTCCTTTGTTTTAACCGCTGAGCTGCATTGCCATTGCAAAAGCCAGCATGGCTCCACAGGAGAGCAGCGTGCCTGTACGTGGTTCCCTTTGCACACAAGGTCTGTCATCGTTCCCTTGTGCCTCCTAATCTAATTACGAYGTCTGCTTTAGCTCCCCACTGCTGAACCTTGCTTCTCTGTCTCACTCGATTCTCCGTGGCCTAATGAAGCCTGGTTCCTAGGGGTTTATCTTTTTCCTTAATGATATTTACTTGGTCCATCAAAAAGGGAACACCAACAGTTTCTTCTTTTTTTTTTTTTTTTAATTTGGCTGGGAAATTAAATTCACCCTTTTAAACTCCTCAGGATGAATCATTTGCTCTGTGCCTGATAAAGAGACAACTGGAAATGCTATCACAGTCCTGACTTCAGAAATAAGGTTGCAGTTTATTCTAAAAGCTCTCCATTCCCCTCTGYTCCTCCCTCCCCACCCCACAACCATTCCAAAAAACCCCAGAAAGCTGCTTCTGGCGTTTGGTCAGGTTCTGTGATTTTTTTATTCCAATAATAAATTCTTGCATCAAAATTATCTTACTGCTCAGCAATTATAGAGCGCTTTTTTTTGCCTGTAGGTCTCAACGTGCTCCACAAAGCCTCTTTTTCCAGATGTGAAAGAGAAGCAGAAAGAGGTGAAGGGACTTAGCTCAAGGTCCYAGAGAAAAACAATAGCAGAGCCAGGAATTAGACTCCAGCCCTCTCATTCCCAGAACAGCAGTCCCTCAACTTGACCATGCTGGGACTTGTTAACCTATGCCTATTACTCTCCTTTAATGAAGCCATTTATCTGTGAACTGTATCTGATTCAGAGTGCAGTGCAAATTGATTACACGTGTCTAATTATCTTATTAGAACTGACACTCCGTTTGACACTTCTCACTATCCCTCACTRGAAATAGCTGTTTCTGTGGTGCGTGGGGATGGAGGGTCTCACTCCTGCTCAAAGAAGGACACCAAAGTCTGGGTAATAAATAGCTACCCTGCACTCAGAAGCTTTTGCAAAGCTTCCTTCAAATTTGTGGATCTCCCGGCTCAAGACAGAAATGTAATTTCCCTCAAGATTGCTAATGCCTATTAAATGAAATGGCTATTTCCATTTGGGCCGTGTCTGTAAATCTCCCAAGACAAAGTGTTATCTTTAAATTGATCCAAATGTTCACAGGCAAAGCTGACCSGGGATGACTGAGGCCTGTCTCCATCCCTGGAGGGGTGCAGGAGCTGGTCAGATAAAGTCATGAGCCACTTAACTTCAAAGTTAGCTGAGAGAAGAGCAAGACCTCATGACCTCCAGAGGCCCCTTTCAACCTACACTCGTCTGTGATTCTATAAAATGTCCAGCGTGTATTTATATACATTTTGTGTGTGTATTTATTTTTATAGGTACAGCTTGCACATGCAACAGGGCGAAGGAGCAGATACCCACTTATGCACATTGAATTCGATGGGTCTATTTGCTGTGTAAGATGGGTTTAAGGTAATGCCTGTGTTAAGATGGGAGCAGCAGATCTTGASCCTTGAGGAATCATAGAATAAATCTGCTGTCACCTGGAGATGCTGTTTGCTYGCTTCTTGCCCTCGTATCAACAGAGACAATGAAAAGAGCCTGTCTTTTGATTTATTGCCGAGTCAATTCCCTTTCAAGTTCTCAGGTGCTGCAGTTTGGGCAACACATATAGCCATGATAAGGAAATTTGCGGGTCTGAGAATTTTTTGAAGGGATCCTCTCTGGGCTTTTCTTCACMGAAGCCACAAAGTGGATTATTCCGAGGTTCAGGAGAAGCTATTTGTTAAACAGACCTGACAGCACCTCTAGCTAACAGGGGTTGGTTCTGCATAGATGTCTCCRGGCTGCTAAACTGAAGGTGAAGGGAAGCCCAGGCCGGGGGGACAGSATGGGCACCCCCAGCCCCGGCGTGGAGCCTCCGTGTCCGTGCCCAGCGGGGCTGCTCAAGGCGGCCCGAGCAGGAGGACAAGGCCAGGCTGGCCACCCCGTGGCGGGGTCAGGGCAGGAACCTCGTCCCCACCGGGGACTTGCTCTTGTTTCCAGCTGTTACCTCCAGATGGAGGAGGAGGAGGCTGCAAAGAGCTGCGGAGCCAGCAAAGGGCTGCAAAGGCAGCACGGCCGGCGCGGCGGAGCTTGGGACGGGCCCGGGCTCTCCCTGCACGGCGGCTGGGGCCAGCAGGGCCTTGACCTGCCTCGGGAAGCAGCCGGAAGAAGCTGCTTGACACCCCGTGCAAAGCACTTAGCTGGAAGGGACAGACAAGCCTCAGCACAGGCAAACAAACAGYGGAGTAACTTACGGGATTTAGCAATGGAAGAACAGCCCCTGAATCCAGAGGGCACCAGGGAGCATTCCGGATCCCCGCGACTTGCTCCGGCGGGTTGCAGCCTGCAACACCTTATGTGGGCCTGCAGCACATCCCTGTCCCTGCCGGCAGCGAGGGCAGGAGGCCGAGCAGGGAGCAGGCTGGGCTGGGTGAGGGAGCGCGGCAGTTCCCACGCCAGGTGCTGGAAATGCTCCGGGGCAAATGGGGTTTTGATCCGCTGGGCTGCTGCACTTCTATTTTCACCCACTGCCCAACAGAACGGCAGCAAACTCACAGGGATTTGCCTCGTGTCCTTCATGTGCCSTGGCACACGGTTCTCTCGTTCGCTTCTTATTTCATCCTCACCTTTCCAAAAAGGTGCTGAGTCCCTCGGCCAAGGCGGGTGCTTSGGCCAGGCAGCCTGGCGTGCAGCAGCGCGGCTCGAGGGGTCTGTAATGCAGCAATGCTCTCCCCGACACAAATGTGTCTGTTTTTCCTATCACCCGCGCGCTCTGAGCGCACACATGACTCAGACATCTCTCCCCCTGCCAGACCTCAAACACGATCCTATTCCAAACTGCAGGACCTCGGAAAATGAGGTGATAAAATCCCTACAAGAAATTCTTTTATTAGTACTTGGAAAGGGTCAGGATGGAGGCTTGACAGAAATATTGTTAGCAATTGAATAGAAATGCCGCCTTCCAAAAGGGTAGTTTTTACTGCACCCCTCTGAAAAAACAGAACTTTCCTCAGAGGATAAGTGCAGGCTCCATTAACACTCATCCTGAAGGCTGGGGATATGTTACTTCTGCTTATGCTGGGGAGTTCAAAGAGGATGCCCAAGTAATAAAAAAACGCTGCAAGGATAAGACCATCCTAAAGCACCAGGTCCATTCAACACGAGCTCTGCCGGAAAGGATGGCGATGAGTCCCAGGGGATGCACAGAGAGCCCGGTCAAACCTCTCATTCGAGGGAAAAGCACAGACCTATGAGGGATGGAAAAAAAGCCTGATCATCAAAGAAAGCTGTGTCTGAAAGCTCAAGGATAAAGGGAGAACTGCCAAAAGTCAAGCGGAATTTGACCTTGCAAAGGAAATTAAAATAAAACAAAATGTTCTTCAGGCATATAAAGAAGAAAAAAAAAAAGGACAGGAGGAAAGAAGAAGAGAGGCTCCTGTGTGATGGTGTGCAGATGAAATGTAAGACAGTGGTCGAAACTGTAGTGAGTTATTACTTTTCCTCTGCAGGGAGGCTGTTAATGGGGAACCTGTGAGCAAGGCGGGCGGATTAGTGGGTTGGAGGGTGTAGAAGCAAGTGAGGTATGGTCCACATCCAAGGGAGCTCCTAATCCTCTGCACTTTGCAGCTTGAGATGCCCAAGCGAAGCAGCTTCAGGTTTGGATTTTCTTGCTCGATCAGGCTTTAAACTCTGGTGGTTCGGGWGCTGAGGCACCGGCATGGTGCTGCCTCGGGGGAGGCCAGAGCCGATCAGGGTGAAGCCTCAGCTCTGCACACTGTGGGGGTCTTGGTGGTGGTGAAGTAATCAGTCACAAACAGCCTACCGGATAGGAAAGGTTCTCAGTGGGAAAATTCAACAGCTAAGAACTGGGGTGTGTTGAAACAAGCCTGACTACACCAATGGACTCCACGTCTTCCAGTCCCCTGGAAGAATGACTTGTTGAGCATTTTGTGGCTCTGTAGTCATATTAAGCTGACAAACACATGCTGGTGGAATGGGACACTCTTCACTGCCCCTTCTCTCCAACCTCCACCCCCCTTCTCATCTTTGTGCTGGCATTAGCTGCTGTCTGACGGGCTCGGAGGACTGATCAGAAGACTAGTCTACAGCCTCCATCCTTCCTTGAAGAAGATAAATTAACAACTTAAATATGCTCCTCATTCCTCAAAAGACAAACTACCTGAGGAACCTGTGTCCTATTTACCAGGAGCAAGTGATTTGTAAAGACATCCATATCTTGGTCTGAGCTGAGGAAACTTCCCATCCTACAAGTCTAATCTGTTCTCCAGCAAAGAYGAGTTCTCCTCCCATGCCTCAGTTTATCCTTCACCCTGTTAGTATAACACTACTGAGGCTCAAAGAAGTTTTATTTCAAATTGTTATGAAATGTGCTCTACAGATTAGAAGTGTATTGTAAATAGGAGCAGATACAAACAGATACGAGTCTAAAGGGGTCCACAAATGACCCCTATATGAACATGATTGTTCAGCCAGTACATATTTCATTGATCAGAGAGTGCTCTTTTTCATTTATTGCATTTTACTTTTTCAGCATGGTGATCGGTAGCCGTGACTGCCTCCCACTGAAGTAGGTAGCCTTCGAACCTGAACGAGCAGTTTCTTAAGGGTCTTGTCAGGGAGTSTTCTTCCATCTAGTAACAATGAAATGAAGCTTTTTCTTTGAAGGAAAAATAGCTCTGATAGATAGAGGTAAAACCCARTGAGAGCCAACTCATTTTCTTTCTCTGTAGGTCTGTCTCATTTTTATTATTATTTTATGTTACTCTTTTCTTATTCAGCTCTACCTTCCCTGGGCTGGTATGTAGGCCGGGCCCCATCCCATGTGTGCCGGGTGTGCAGACCTGACGTGAACAGCAACAAGAGCTCTGAACACGCAGCTGCTGTGGCATTTGTCACCTGCAAATGAGAAACACGTTGGATGAAACTGCAGCTCCGCTCTAATGAACAGCGAAACGCTGACTTCCATAGGGGCAAGATTTTATTCTTTGGCCAGGCAAACAGGCCTGGGGAAGTAAAAGAGATGTTCCCTCTAACAGGCTTTTAGTGGACTGCTGGGAAACACTGCACCCCAAATTGGTAATAATAACAGAAAATGTAGGTCTTTGTTATTAACCTCTTTTTGCCTCAGATAGCCCATTGTGCAAGCGATGCCCATTTTCATACTAGATGGGTTAGGAGGCTGAAGATGTTAATGCCTGCTCTAAAAACATTTGCTTCTCTTTGGAAATTATGTCTTAATTATTCATTTTAGCAGCTAGACTAATTAGAAGAGCAACTGAAATCCATCGCTGTTTTAGTTTTACTCAGCCTGCTTACTTTATGGATTGGAGACTCTCCTGAATAATCAGACTGCTTCTCCTGGTGAGTCAGCTAGCATCCTTTCACAGCTGTTAGTGTGTGTTTCCACACAGCAGGAAGAGTGGAAAGCAAAAACAGTGAAAATACTTCTATAAGAAAGCCCAAAACCAGCTTATGAACATAGGGGAAATCTCCTATACTWAGCTGATGATGGCGACTTAATAAATGTGCATTAATTCCACCGCCTTTTTAAGTCTAAAATTGTGCTGAAAGCAAGCTACACTACTACAGAATATATATTCTATTCAAGGAATGCATGGAAAACTGTTTAGTGTGAGTACATCTGTGTTCTGCTGGATGAGACCACCTTTGTCTTCAGCTCTGCCTTTTTAACAATTCAGGTCATGATTCRTGTAAGTAAAAAAGCTAATGTAAATTCTCCTTTGACTCAAGAAGTGGAATCRGCCTGATGTTTTTGAATATAAGGGTCTGGTCCATATAAGGGTCCCATAAGGGACCCATATAAGGGTCTATTGTCATACAGCGTGCAGTAGCTACAATTTTCAGAAGTAAATAGCCTGTTCCACAGGCTATAGATTTCCTTCAGCACCCGCTGAACTCCTGTGTTGAGTCAACCAGACTAACAGCAGTGCCCTTCTTAAGCTCGTAAGCTTCCCCTCTCAGCTGAGCTGTGATAAGCAAATCGCAAACTCCCAACAGYTCTGCTCCAAGGAGAGCTGAATTATTGGTTCAATAAAAAATCCTTTTGGAGGTCTCTGTTGGGTCATTAACTGTGCTTCCAGAATGACTTCCAAAGCTTGTATCTGTCCCCACACTGCCTCGTTCAAGTATCTTAGCGTAACTGAAAGAAAAACCAAGTAAAAATTCCTATCCGTGGGGTCTAGAAGTTGCCCATCTCAAGGTATTCCGGTGAGCAAATGTATGAACTATGTTAACACGAACAGCTCCAGGTTTTTCTGGCTTTTCCTGTTGACTCTATAGGAGTCTCCGTTATATCTTTCTGCAGGCTGAAGCCTCAGTGCCCCCACTGCCCCTCGGTCAATACTGCCTCTGCTCTCATGCCCRCCCGGTTACGCTGGTGCCCCCGTTTTCCCCCATGGTAAATCTGCAGGCCCTGCATATCCTCCTCTTGCCTCTCTACCCACTGCTGGTGGTGGCTTGGCAAGGAGATGGGGCAGGTAGCACTACAACAAGATTTTTGCTCCTATTGGAAATTTCCCTTTCCACTATGTCTCAGCAGAACTTTACTGATGGTGGTAAAAGATATCATGCGCAAAAATGCCCATACACTGCACACCCCAAGCACAAACTGCCCTTTTCCCCTTTTGCTTACCCTGAGCCCTGCCGTTTGCCTGTCTTCCCTTCAGAGGCAGAGGGCTTGGCCCKGAGTCAGGGACGCTGCAGAAAGTGTCTGCATCTCCACCACATCTCAGACCCCGATCCAGCTCAAACATCATGCACCTTCCCCTTGCCCTCAAAACACCACTCTGCTTCCTCTTACTGTATTTTTCGGTCATAGCTGGTTTTAAATTACAGGCCATCCGTGCCACCAAGCAGGATGTTTTTAGCATCTAAAGCAACCTGAATAAGTTTGCCCTAAACTTTCCCTTTCCTCAGTTTCTCCTCTGTAATTGTGAAATGCCGCTTGTGATCTTACTGTTAGCCCTGTGGCACCATGTATTTGTCTCAGAAGGGCTGTAACAGGGTAAAGCAGCCAGGAATAGACCAAAACTCAAAGGTCATTACATTACCCATCAGGCCTTGATTTCTCTCTGTCCAAGAGAAGCTTTTTCTGGCCAGGAAAATTACACTAGCCCAGTCATGGAGGATTTTTTTTCCTGTGCTGCGAGACAAGGAGCAGACACAGATGTGGTGCTTTGGAGATAGCAAGAGCATCACTGAGATTAGAGAGCCCGTGAGATGAGAGCTCTGTAACGGGATAAGGGGGACAAGGATGGGCTTTGGAGGCATGTGAGGATATGTAGGAATCTGCAGAGAAGAGCCAGCTGCGGCATGTAAACCCATGAGCACACAGCATGGGAATGYGCTGGTGCTAAACACGGAGGGCTGGGGCCGGACTTGTCCTGGGTGCTTTTTCCAAGTAACGGCTTGAGATTTAGAGTGCAGCGCACAGCCCTAACCAAGGGCCTTCTGCCTCCCCGCGTCCCTCCTTGGCCAGGCAACACTCATGGGTGCCATCGAGGACACCCCCGTCCCCATTCCTGGGCAGAGCATCCTGCCTGCTGGGCTCGCAGGCWTCCTAGAGCCCTCTGCTTCAGAGGTGGCCTCAGTGCCCACACAGGGCCCTTGGGTCCCCCCAGTGTGGAGAGCAGGTCCCACAGGCTCGGTCTGTGCAGGGAACCCGGCATGTGAACCGGAGTAACCCGCTCCGCTTGCCGGGACTGAACGCATCTGGATAGGTCTGAGTGCGCCGCTCCTCCAGACGGAGCACAGAGTGGGAGGGGGAGAGGGCCTGGAAGGGCTTAGATAGGCAGAGACACACACAAAAACACATATATTTTTAAGGAGCTATGAGTCACTTGCAGTGGAGTTTATTCCAAAAATCAACTCCCAGACCTCCCCCGACTCCTGCCCCCAACTCTCGAGGCAAGCCCTGCGCAACTGGGTGTGATAAACACACACAAAAATTGGACACATCTGCAGGGAGGAGGCAAAGCGATTTTCCAAGCTGCCCTGGCCGGCCAGGGCCATCACGCTCCCAAACTGTCCACCCCACTCTGGGCGCCCCCCGCAGCCCTGGAGACACAGGGACAGGGGGGAAGGCAGAGGAGGACAGGAGGGCACTTGCCCTGGACACTGGTCCTGCAGGCTCTGCAGGCTGCTCCTTACGCTGCCACTGGCTTGTGTAGGTGGGAGGGGGTTTGTGCCACCAGGCCTGGCGTGAGCCCATGCCCGGCACTGACCCATGCTGGCTGTGGCCCCTCCGAGACGGCTGCAGGGCCCGTCATCGACACCAGGTTGTTTGCATCCACCTGAAGTGATGTGGAGGTCGTCAGCACCAACTGGGCACCAACCTCCATGGGGAGCAGCAGCCACCTCTGGGCACATGCGGCRTGCACCGAGGGGCACCCTGGCAGACAGTGCGTGACACGGGTACCCTGGCAGACAACATGCACCACGAGCATCCTTGAGAGACAGTGCACAGCCAGGGCATCCCAACAGATACTGCACAGCCGGGGCACCCTGGCAGGCAGCGCGCAACCCGGACACCTTGACAGGCAATGCGCAACTGGGGCACCCTGACAGACAACACGCGGCACGGACACCCTGACAGGCAACACGTGGCACGGACACCCTGGCAGGCAGCACGCGCCACGGGCACCCTGCCCACGAGGCAAGCCTGCGTCCGCCAGCACGCGCCTTTTATCAAGTTTATCAAGGAGAAACTACGTGTGCTGGTTCAGCAAAAACCACAACAAGACTTGCCTGTAAAAATGGGCTTTAAGGAGGCTTCCCCTTTGAATGAATAATATTGGCAGGGCTAAAGCCCAGTTCGGAAACAATGTGTGGCTTTTGTTTTCCTTCTTTCCTTCACTTTTTTTCCTCCCTTCCCTTCATTCTTGATGTTGGGGCTGGAAAGGAAAATCTTTGTCATGCCAAGCTAAACAAATTACGCTTTACAATTCGGAGGCTTAAATGCCTCTTTTTATCATTATTTCCTCAGCAGTGAGTGCAGAGAAAACAAAGCAGTAGTAAGTGRAGTGAGTGCATACCCTTTTCTTGATGGCCATTGGCAAATAAGCCCAGCCAGTTGTTTCTCTTTAAGGCTATTAAGTCTGTCTGGAAGTTATCCCCGGACAAGCCTCCCCCATGCTCCAAGCCGTCAGGAAAAAAAGAAAGGACTAAATAAAGGAAACCCCTTTCTTTCTAGCAYGCACATCCCCGAGGACGGCCGCGCTTCCCGCGGCGGCGCGCGGAGCAGAGCCCGGGGACGCGCGCAGGAGAGGCGCCCGCGCCRCGCGCCCGCTTACGGTACCTCTGGGCAAGCCGGCGGCCAGCAGCAGCTGGAGGAGGGCGACTCCGACGCGCGTCCAGGGCGCTCGCTCCATGCTGCCCGGCCCGGCGCGYGGAGCGACTGCTCGGCACGGGAAAGCAGCAGCCGCTTTTAGTGGGACCTCAGCGGCGCCGGGCTGCGAGGGATCTCGGGTTTCAGACCTCGGCTCGCTCCCATCCTCACCAGAGGGGAACTACCTTCAAGAGACTTCTCAGGCGTCCAGAAGCACGACGTCACCCCAAACCTCTCCAGCTGCTGCCTTAACCCTTTGCGGACTCCCAGGATGGGCTTGTTGCCTGGCAGGGCTCAGCCCAGAGGTAGCGGTTTTCATCTCAGAAAGAAATAAATCCTAAAGGGGGGAAATGCCTGAGAGAGACCCCAGGCGAGCTGAAGCTGCCCGTGTCTCCAGAAGGAGGCACTTGGTGCCCTTGGGCACACGAGAGGGTTTGTCCCTGGGGAGCAGGGCCAGCCAAGGGCTGGGTGCCAAGAAGGTATTCCCATTTCCGTCCCATCCCGCATGTGGGCAGGCGGCCATGGGCCGTGTGTCGCTTCACGGTGAGCCTAGAAGAGACATGTGCTTCTATGGCGGGGCAGATGAATGAACGTGGCTCGCCCGGCGCTCGCCGCACTGAGGATGGAAACCACAAAGCACAAGGGGAATCACTTGGAACACCCGCTGCCCAGCTTGTCAAAAGCCTTCCCGCAGAGCCCGCTCCTGCCAGAAAGCAGTTCTGGCAAAATCGGAGTGTTTTGTCGGAGCACACTGATATTGAGGAAATGTTCAATCCAAACAAAGGAGACCATTTCATGTGGATTTCATATCTGTGCCTTTTTCTGCTTTGGCTTTTCTATTAGCACATGCTGATGACTTTTTCTGGTCTCCAGCTCATGTGCTATAGTGGTAWACTTTATCCTTTCTAATATTTTTCTAGTTTAATGTTTTGATCCCATCCAAAGGAAATATTTCACAGTTCTAAATCAGACTTTCTCCATTTCCTTCCTACAGCAAATTTTCAAAAGTTGCATAGATTGTGAAAGAAAAAAAATGAAATATTGGAATTTTCTGTGGAATAGAAACTCAAGCTCCTCAAAGGCTTTGACAAATACCTACAGCTCTTTGCAAAGTTCTCAGGCATGTTGAGCAACCTCAAAAATCTGCAGGCAGTAGCCAATGGAAACCTTGGGCAGYTGCTGCAGTGGAAAATCCATTATGTCTTCAGGTGGTCTTTCACAGGATGAGTTCGTGCATCCAGACGTCTCTCGAGGTTGTGCCTCTCTGTCTTTCAGCCTGACGACTTTAACTCTAGCCAGTCTTTGTAAAGTTTGTGCACCTCCCATATAAAGCAACAGCAAAGTGTTCATGGCTGCCTTTTTTCTCAAAACATTTTTTTTGAACACTCAGGCAAGCCCACCAGTGAGAATGTTAATGTGAGAAGGACTCCGGAGAGACACCGAGATTTTAACCTTCACGGCACACAGTGCTCCCCAGAACTTGTAACCACATCTGGTCTCTCAGCTGCCATTGGACTTTCTGTGGGGCTCCCCACAGTGAATCAGAAGATGGTTACAGATACACTAACAATTGGTCAATAAATATATAGCTTCTACTTCTTCAGCATGATCTTCTGACCACCGCAGTGTGATCTATAGATGCTAACTAGGTTTCCACACATCCCACACGTTAGTACTTCCTGTTCACTGCCTCTGAAGTCACTGGCAAATCTCTCACAGCTTTTGTGAAGAAATGAAGAAAGGGAGGCTTGCCAAATGAAAGATCTCTTTGGCCACGGGAAAAATCGTAATGAAAATCCATACAAAGATGAAACTAGGAGTGCTGGCATAAGCTGAACAAAGTTTACTACAATGCTGCCATTCTTAATTTTCAAAAACTTAAAGAGCTCATAATAATAGTGAAATACATTTTTGAAAATATCTGATTTGTGGTTGGAATACTTTTGGCTTCATCTGAGAGCAGTGTCATGTATGTATGTTAGTTAACTGTGTTTAGCATTTTCTTTTAGGTTTCAGGTGAGTGTCCTGCAATACCCCTGCTCGTGGTGCATGGCGGACTGTACRTCTCCCCTGTTTCTGAGGTGACCCGTGACTCCATTCGCTTTCACTCTGCGATGGCCCAGCCTAATATCTTCTACTCTTTCCCCAACTTTTGTACACTTGTATTTCCTGCCTATGCTGATTTTCACCCAAAATTCAAGATGAATCCAAAGATGTCTCGTGGGAATTCATTTGAAAACTCTACCTTTTTATTTTCTGTCACAAGTGACCTATAGCAAATCAAAAACTACACAGAATGTGAAAGAAAAACTATAAAAATTTCCAGATTTACCAGCCCCAGAGAACAGCTCATTGACTGATACCAAGAGGGAATGTAGCCTTCCTTGCAGATGTTCATCACTTTCAATTCTAGTTCCTCCTGCACCTCCCAGATAATTCTCCCTCTCAGAGCTGATGTCAACACCGCCTCCTCCTGCTGCTTCTGAATCAGCCTCTGGTTGGGGACGCAGAAAAGCCTTGGGAGAAACTACCAAGGCTCCCAAAGTCCTAGTGGGCACTGTTAGGTGTTCAATACCCGTGTCCTCAGGGCCCTGCCTCACTGCCCTACTGCATCCTTCTGGTCTCTCCCAGTCAGGCATGTTGCAAAGGCTCTCGCAACGCTCCTTGTCCGAGCACAGGAATTGCTCTCCGGATGGCTAAGCTGTGTCTTCTCTCCAGGATGAATGCCTTGCTCAGTACTGTTCCTATAGAGATTCCCAAGGATTTCTGGAAGAAGGCTGGCAATCAAATGTCYGTGTTAAATAACAAGGCAGGAATAGAAAAACTTGGATGAACTAGTGACAGTGTTTCATATTGATGCTAGTTTGTGTTGAAGGAGTGTTAAGCTCAAAATTGTTTCCTAAGCCCAGCTTTGGGTTCCTCTAAAAATCCATCACTGGTTAGTGTCAGGAAGGATAAAAGCTAACTCCTTTTTACTCTTTTTACTCCCTTCCATTCTACCCAAACCACTGGAACTAGCATCTCTCTTTTGTGTGTAAGAAAAAAAAAAAGAAAACGACCACCTACACAGCTGAAAATGATGAAAAGGGGATGTCCTTACCTCTTCATGGAGGAACACCAGCTATCCTGGCACCCGTGGAATTGTAACTAGCTGTTCCACAACCCCAACTCCTCGTACCCATACAAAGCATTTCACAACATGAGATGAAATCGTAGGCCTGAGAGCCGGCATGCAGATACCAGAGCCTTAGAGTTATCTGTGTAGGAGTCTTGCGAGAACTGAAACTGAAACCGGTTCATATTGTGTGAAGAGATGGGAAATTCCAGAGCATAAAATAAGCAGGACACTGGGAACCAGAGAGTTAAGACCTAATAAATAGAGGKTTTTGTAAAGGCCAGTACTTTGGGGGAAAAACACCCACAAGGGCCGCAAGTATTTGTTTATTTGAGCCAGTTCCTGTGGCAAGACCTCCAACAGGGTAGTAAAGGACGAGCTGAAGTCACATGCTTGCCCTGGTTAAGGAGCAGCTCTGGAGGGACACCTTCTGTTTTAAGATGGGAAAGTGGCCTTTCTGGTTTATGGAGGAGTGGGTGGAAGAAGAGGAAAGCTGAGAGATCTTTGTCACCTTTTATTTTTCTCGTCTCCAAGAGAAAGCAATTATAAGGCAACCAGGGAATATAACTGCACTCAGCATTGCTCTAGAGTGCTTAAGCCAGCTTAGCACCACGCAAAATCAAGCTTAACAAGTGGATGCACTGGGTCCTTAGAGAACGACTCCGCAGCCAAAGGAGGTTCTCCRGGCTGGCCTCACAGCTGTGCCACCGTGCTGCCTCCCTGCCCAGCTGGGCAGCGGGATGCGGCCCGGCCCTGCCGGCAGGGATGCCCGGCCTACRCGGCCTCCTGCGGGCCCTCCTTGCCCTCCTGCAGGGAGGCAGCGGCCCAGCCGGGCACRGCCCACCAGCCACGTAGCTCCAGCTGGGTGTAACTCTCAGCGAGAGAGGACCCAAAGCCCTTCGCCCAGTGGCTGCTCTGCTGAGGAGCCTCGCTGTAGCGCTCGGGTCTGCCCTTTCCCTGAACACGCTTAAGCGCGGCACGGAAACGTGCACTGCCCTGAAAGTGAAGTGCAAAGCAGCCTGGTGCAAAAATTGAAAGGGTCGATCTATTTTAACAGTGATTATTAAAATAACTAGCAATCTATTGCATGGAGTAAAACAAGCCCTTTGATAATCAATAATTGACCCCTGGATGAATATGCGATTTATACCACTAACTTGTATGTCTACAATTCAGCGATCAAAGACAGATCTGGGACATGAAAACACTGCGTGTTCCGGCCAGCAGGAAGGGAAAGGATGCCTCCATGTCATCACAGAGAAAGCTGAGATGCAGGAAGAGGAACGGAGGTGCATGTCCTGCAGCAGCAGAACGGCAAGGATCCTGGGAGCTTCACCCCAACTTGGTAGTTGAAGCTCCGGATTCTCCYGCCTGAGAGGACTCCGTGAGGAATAGTGAGGGACAGCAGTATAGTTCTGAATAAAATCAGCCTGGATTTGAAGTAACACCACTGTCTCAGAGCCAGAAGGACTTCTGGGTTGTTGGGATTTTTTTCTCAGTCTTTGAAAGTTTAGCAARCTTCCTATTTCCTTCCGTTTTCTGAATTTTCTTTCTTCTTTTACTGGACCCTACCAGAAAACTCTTCTTTTGTGACTTCTGCCCAGATGATTCTACCCTAAACGGCCCAGATTATCTTCCAAACTCCAGAGGTCCTACTGTAAAGAAAGCTGTGATTTTCAGTGTTACTCATTTGTGCTACTGCAGATTGGATGCCTTCACAGGATGTCCTTCCTACAAGCAGATTTAGATCCAATTTCTCTCTCTTCCAATCTCTTTATATCCAATTTCTCTCTCACAGGCAAGGTTCCCATTGAAAGTAGTGGAGTCTTCTGCCAAAAGAAGAGTCCAAACCTGYTCCTGTTGGATGTGGTGCAGGTATGCCTTGGACTTCATTGACTGCCTGGTAGTGGCCAGCACACCCAAACAAAATCCAAAGAAAGTTTTTGAAAGAGAATATGAGAGAAAATGGACCAGCTGAAAACCTGGAAAGGGCTTATATCTCAGAGGGRAAATTAAATTTGAGTGAAAGACAAACCTGGAGCTTTAAGAATAGCAGTAAGAGCAGTTAATGAAAGATTAGCACTAATCATTCAAAACCATTCAAAACCTCAAACCATTTTTGTGGAATGAGGGGGCCCTTTCACAGGAGAGATTACAAAGTGTTTGCCTTTWAAATACAGCTTTTAAACGAAATCCCAGGCCTTACTGTAACAGCAGAGGAACATTTTATGAGCGTCTAGGAGCGCTAGGGCTACGCTTTGCCCTCCGAGCCTCGAGTCCCAGCGCCCGTGCGAACCACGACAGCGAGCGCGTGCAAACCACGCGGGGCTGCAGCAGCCTCCTYGGAGGGCTCTGTGGGCCCGGGCGGGCCGTGGGGCTCCTGCTGCCCCCAGCTGCACGAGCGATCCCCAGCTCCGCACGGGACGTCCCGCGCCAGCGGCTGGAGCACCACAGCCCAGGAGAGCAAAAGGGGTCGGGGGGAAGAGCCAAAAGACCCGGGGCTGTAACACCAGCACATGTCGTGGCCCAGACCTATGGACTTACGATGGGAAATTGTACTGGTTGAAAAGATCTTTTCAGGAAAATCGAGGCAGTTTAAAGTTTATGATTCCAATTACATTTCTGGGCAAGTGATCAGCAAAACATGGCCAGAAAAATGTGAATGCTTAATGGAATCTAAGAAGCGATAAAATTTTTGCAGTTGTTATTTTATACCTGAATCTGCTATTTTATACCTTAGTCTACATGTTTCTCTTCATGATTCTTTTTGTGTTTCGCATTAGTGCACAGTCTCTGATGATCTTCACCACAGCAACAGGTAAGCAAAGACACAGGTGGGAGGTTTGGTTTGCAAATTAAACTGGCCACTAGTCAAGGCTACTTACCAGTTGGTAACTGGATACTTACCACTTGGAGGAGGTACAGAGAAGAGCTTTAATTATTTCTTTAACTGTAAGTATGTGAAGATGAAMAACCTATATATTCAATCATTTTTATGATATAAGTTTTCCTTCATAGATTAATAACTAAGATTTGCCACGTTAAAGAATAAAACTTAGTCTCTAGAACAGCTTCCAACTGATAAAACAACAAACACAAGAAATTAGCATTTTTTAAAGTTGGTCTCAGATTTGATGGTCACAGCTACACAAGTCAATATGAAGATCAAGAAGAGTATATAAATATGAGACCAAAGCCCGATGAGGATCCGTTTAGAAGGCCAGCCTAGAGCTGCAGCGTGAGCAGGTAGCCAGATGAATACGCATATGAAATAACGTCCAAACGTGTGCAGGGTGGAGGCAGCTAGGGAAAGGTCAGGTTGTCTGGGGTGCTGRACGTCTGCATTGCCACACTGGAGGTACAGGTGGCTAGTACTGATACCTGGAGAGCTGTGACTGTAAAATCTCCTTACAGGTGGCACATGTGCTGCAGGTGGGTACTGCAGTGAAGCGAGACTTGAGCAGTGCTGTCTAATGAAGCAAGCACTTAGCTAAGCCTTGTTTTATCGTGATCTCCTCTCCTCCTTTCATTGATSCCCATAAAAATTGAAATTAGAGTTCACTTTCTCTCTCCCTTTAGAGAGACAGAGTCTGTGATTCAAATGCACCAGAGTGTCCTTATGACAGGTCTGCAAGAAAGAAGTCTAGCTAGGAACAACTGTAAAGTTCTATTCACAGGGAGTGATAAAATCGTCCACCCTTTATACAATTGTCTTCCATGTATTGCAAGTAAATAATCAATAAACACAACGTTAACTGCCACTTCCCCATGCGCCTTTTGTGAGTTGGGTCAGCAATCATTTAACACTCTGCTCTGCTGATTGTTACCTAGTTTTACACCCTTCCTCTCTGATTGGCCTGATTGAACTTKATGATCAATGGACCTCTGAAAAAGATGACAAAGACAATGAGAATTTAACGATTCAGGAAGAGACAGCAAGGCTGCACCAAGGAAAAGACACAGCAGCTGAGATCTTTCAGAGCAGTAACCGGAACAAACAGACAAGGTCACYAGGGCGTTGCAAAACTTAGGCTCGTGATATAAAGAGATCTAAGGAGTGAAACCTCAAGCCCAAATGCAATCTCTTTAATTGTATTTAAAAAGCCGTCATCACCTCCAACTGCCGCAAAACCAGGTGCTGAAGAGCCAGTTGCTGAAACGGAGCATCTCGTCTACGTCTTTTTTCTCTATCAGATGTTGCAGGGGCAGTTGACAGTTCTGATGATCCTGTTATTTTTCTCCATGCCATACTTGTCACCTTCCAATTCTGGCATGTCAAGCCACTATTGATGTTACATTTCAAATTTTGAAAAAAAAAAAAACATGAAAAATGTTTCCTGGTATTTTTTTCATTATATTTGGGTAGTGATGTTGGAAGATGAATGAGGAAGAACTTATATTGCAATATGCAGTCTCTGGCTATTTAAACTGGGTGCGGTTCTTATTCAAGGATCCATTCTCATCCCCTCGCCCCAAGGTTGTATTAATTCTTATGGGGAATTTTTTTGCTATCTATCRAGTCACTAACTGTCACGCTTTTCTGGAATGCGTATTCAGCAGCTGGTAGGACATATTTGTGTTGAGAAATCCCCCTCTGACTATCTAACGCCACAAAAAATGCAACTTAGTATAATTCTGTTATTTATAGCTATATAAACAAAAGCAAGAGAGATTTGTGAGATTTATAATCTGTTTATAAAGGAAGAAACTCTAMGCACAAAACCCAGGAGCTAAAAAGTTCATTCAAGTTAATGAAARACTTTATACAGCTCGTAAGACCTCTGCTCAAAATATCCATGAAGATATTTATATATTACTGATCACAATGGTATTTTAAGCTCTGACCCAGCAAAGACTTAAGCATGTTCTTAGCTGTGGATGAATCAGTAATTGCACTGAATTCGGTAGGGCTAAATGAGAGCGGGGCCGAGAGGCCCGAGCGTGTTTCCAAAGGTGGGGTTTGGCAGCAGGGGCAGCTGAGAGCCCGTGGCTGGAGCCCAGCAGCCTGCAGGGATCTGGGGCTCCTGGAGCAAGGTGCTGCTGGCCTCCTGGCGCACCTACGGAAAGGGGATGCCCCGTGGGCTGCCGCCAGCTCCCTCGGTCATTGGAGGTAACGAGAGAAGGGCAGCRGTTTCTGAGCGAGACCGCCTGCAACGGCACGGCTGAGGAGTGCGGCAGGGGTGTTCAGCAGATGTTCGTGTAGCTGCCCACAGCTGCCTGCAGGATTAGAAACACCGAAAGGTCGGAAAACTCAGCTGAAGCGAAGTGAAGGGCTTCCCTGCGCTGCTGTCACTCCCCCTGCTTGTCGGCATTCCACGGTGCGCCAGCCGGCAGAGGGGTATCGATTTTGCTGTTTTGAACCTTTCTAGGTAGAAGAGAAACATCAAAAGGAGTAGAAAAGGAATAGCAGTGATTCTTGTTTTCTCCAGCAGAATTTCAATCTTACAAGTATAAGCCATTCAAAGAAAGGAATAGTCTATTTCAATCCACTCTGTCCTGCTAGAGAATCCACATTTCTCCAGCCTTGTTGTTATTTCTCCGTCTTGAAACCACAACATGATCACGTGCCTAGTGATGGAGCTTGGAACTGCTGACAGCTCCTCATGGTTGCTTGGGACCATCCCAGCCTCTCATTGCCCTCTGACACACAAATTCATGTGCAGAAGGAGGAAGAATCTGCGCAGAAAAGTCTGTTTTGAAACATCTGAAGCACTTGAAGGACTTTATAGACTTGGATACTGTGGAGAATTTTCTGTTTGTCCTGAAAGTGTATTTACTTTTTTTTTCCTTTTTCCTTCCTGATTGTTTTCGTCTGTCCATAGTTCCATCATGTCTCTATGAAGTCAATGTCTTCTGAGTGAAGAATCTCTTGGCCATTGATATATGTTTTAGATTTCCTTTCATCTATTTTTAATCCAAAGCAGCTCAATCTAAGGCCACTGAAGCAATGGAAAGGCTGTCACAGAGTTCAGTGACCTTCAGAGGAGGCGGATCCTGATCACCAGCAGATGTAAATTTGCCCGCAGTGCATGGCTGCATGGATGCGATGTTGAACGAGAAGCCCATGGCATGTCCAAGAGCTACGGTGGCACCTCTCCTGCCTGCTTCTGCCCCCGTGCCTCTGGGTCTGCCCAGGCCYGCCGGGTCCTCCCTGCGCTGGAGACGCTCCGGGTGCAGCTGGGGCCACGTCTGGGAGGTCTCCTGTGGCAGCTCAGTGTTTCRTCTCCTGGGACAGCTGTGGGGATGCCCTTGGCCAGCAACACAGGCAAGTTAATAAGAGTGCATCACTGTTTAAAGGACTTGGGCGTCCGGATC
Source organism: Eudromia elegans (assembly GCA_003342815.1). Classification (NCBI taxonomy): domain Eukaryota; kingdom Metazoa; phylum Chordata; class Aves; order Tinamiformes; family Tinamidae; genus Eudromia; species Eudromia elegans. Next base: position 3,702,538 of record PTEX01000064.1, read on the forward strand.
CAAGTGACTARACACAAAACTGTAAATTAAAGATCATATTTCCCCTGTACTGAATGTGCTAATGAAGAAGGACTTTTCCAAACACTAACAAAACAGGTCCTTGCATGGACTGTGCATGTCGTAATGATCCAAAATTGGCTTTTATTGCCTTCAGAGGTAGCCACTGCCAAAGACAGGGACACAGCTGAACAAATCCACTGTTTGATCCTGAGAGAAGCTTCGCTCTTACTGATGTCCCTGGTTCTGCTACCTGTAGATCTTTTCAAAAGTTTTGGATTTGTTAAGATATGTAAAATGTGCATCTTTATTGAGCTCCCAGGGAAGCACTGACCTCCAAACAAGCAGCTTTGACAGTAGTATCTCGATGCCCAAGCCAGTATCAGCACCTTGATCTTTAGTTTACACTTGCAGCTTGTGTCTGCTCTGAGTGTACAACTGGCATATGTGTCATTATGAGCACAAGTTTCTGTACGCAAGCCTGGGTACTTTGGACACTCACTTCWCCTTGTTGTGTGTGGTAGATTATTACAGTGAGTAACTAAGGTAGAAAAAATCACTTTCCCTTTCCTAAAATGTAGCGTTTCTGGTCCTTCAAAAGGAGCCAGGCTGTCAAAATGTTCTCCTGCCTCATCTCCTCCTAGTGACCTAAGTCTTGGTGACCGACATGTCTCAGTCCTGGTGTGTAACGTTTCATGCTCTGCTACTGGTCTGCCATTTCAGACACAAGGATGGCACCCATCTCACCAGATGTTAGGTGCCTGTGTGCAGATATCAGAGTTTGCGCTTTTGATATTCTTTATTGTAATTGGAGACAACAAAAACTTCTCAGGTTGTGACTTACCTGCCCCCTTTCACAAGTCACTGCTGGAATGGGCTGCTCTGCCCCGTGCRCTCCACAGGGATGTTAGACAACTGCCTCCCACATAAACACTGACACCTGAAGTGTCTGACATGGGATGAATCCCCACCAACCCGTTGGGCTCGGTGAGGACTGCGWGTCGTATCAAAAAGCAAAATGCACAACTGGTTTGTTCTCCAAACTYGCATTTTGTGGGACAGTAGCTATCAGTGCCTGGGATTTGCCAGCCCTTCTGTGCCATTTAGCAGAGTAAAGCTGCAGTAAAGCCAGAGACCAGCACAGATGAGCTGTTTCAAATGTTTTCTGATTCCCTCTGAACTGAAATAAGCCATAAGAGCCACAGTGTAAACAAATACATGGAAATAATAAGATGCAGACTACAGAGCTGTGCATATTGTTGGATATCTGGAGCGTATTTAGTACTGCGTCATCCTGGCCCTCAGCTAAGAGGGAACCAGTGCTTTCTTTTACAGCCTGTCCCTTTGGAGTATGACATATCAGCTTGCAGAAAAGGAAGAAAACGTAAATCAGAACTCCTCACTAAGTTGTGCTCCAAAATTGGTTGGTGAGACTTTGTTTCCTTCTGTTGAGGGCTACAGAATAAATAGGTTAATCAATTTAAGAGTCTTTTATAAGGTCACAGAACTCAATATGATTTAGCGAAGATGAAATTTGGCAGGCAGTAAGTTCATAATATGATCTAATCATGTTTGGTAGTTTGGGGAGGGAAATAAAGAAAATTGCTGATAGAGATTTGCTTAAAACTTGGCAACCTTGCAAATTCCTTAACTTCTCTATGGAAATCTCATCAGAAAGAGAGCCAGACAGCTTTTCAGAACCTGTCCAGAGTTTTTCCTTTCAAAATATGTGTTCATGAGTGTTAATGGATGACTTATATTCCTGAATAGCTCTTCCAGTGCATTTCAGGCTGACCTGAAGTATCCCCTGTTTTTTCAGTACTGGACTCCAAACTGCTCTGCTGAAGAGGCTTTCACCTTAATCCCTCCTTTCTTTCAGAGTTCATAAATCTTTTGCAATATTGTCACACATACTCACTCAGGCTAGATGAGATTGAGTATCTGCATTTTGGGATGCATTCTCCTGTCTCCAAAAGTGACCGGGACCACATCTTTCAAGAGATGTAAACAGTGAACTCATTTGGGATAACCTGCTGCAGCCTGCAGTCCCATCCCGATCTCCACTAAAAAAGACTGGCTCAAATCCTGAAGTGTTTGTGGTTTAGCAGTTATATTCCTCACCTCTTGCTATCCACAGCTATGTCTCATTTCACAGAGTCACAGGATGGTTGAGGTCGGAAGGCACCTCTAGAGATCACCTAGTCCAACCCCCCTGCTCCAGCAGGGACACCTGGAGCACGAGGCACAGGGTGGCATCCAGGTGGGTTTGGAAAATCTCCCTTTTACATGCACTAAGATTTTGCTCCCAGAGATATGCCATAGGAAGAATCCATTGTTTAGCTGCCTGCTGCACCAAGAATCCTTATCTGTTCACTGTATTTTCCCCATGCTCATATACACCCACTCTAGATCCCATTGCACGACCACTGCGAGGTGGCTGAAATTCTTGTGCCAAAGAATTGCCCATGAAACGAGTGAGAAGCAGTGACATCACTGTCACAAAACAGTGATTCATGAGTCTATAAAGCCTTGGCAGCATGACAAAGGGCAAATATTCAGGAAAAGAGAATATTTTCCCAATGTCAGTAAAATGTTCAGAAAAATAAATACGAACTCCCCAGAGATCACTGGCAACGGACATCTAATTTCTGCCTTCCCAGAAATGCCTCATTGTTTCTGTTATTCCTTTATAGTCCTCAGGATAAGGAATGTATCTATGGAAGACTAATGCCTGGATAATGGATTGCCCATGAAAGACATTGACCTTTTCCATACTTTGTTTTTTAACTCTTTGGAAACTAATACATGGGTTTCTTGAGTATTACTTGCTGGACAAATATTTGGTCTGGGTCTGCAGCCCTGAGTACCCACTAATGGGGATGACTCCATTGCAATGCTTTTAGCATTGCAAATCACCTTTGATTTATTCACCTTATCTGCTGTGAGACGTGGTAAGAATSACTTAGTTTTTAACAGCATAACTGCAGCAGTCCTGGACCATGGGGACRGCAGGCTTCCTAGTACCCTGTGGAAGGGCTTTTCCTAGGCAGAAACCCAAGCTCGGAGCAGTTGCCCCTGCCTCAGGCAGGAGCCCTGGTTTGCAGAGCTGCGGCCCCCCAAAGCAACGCGGTGATCGGCTGGTGCGGGATCTCCACCAGGAACGGGCGGCCCATGRCAGGGGAAGCACAAGGATTATGTTTGCAGACAAATGGGTCCTTAAATGCTCCCGCGGATGGGGATGGACTGGAACATGTGCACAAGTCAAACCTCCACACTTTCCTCAAGGGAAAAAGTGGCATATCCAGATCACAGCCTGTTTTCAATTGGTCTRTTAAATGGGAGGGCTACAATTTTTACGATGTCTGCGTAAGTGTAATTACCTTATATTCCTGGCATAAAGGAATAGCAGCTGTATTTCCATATATATATAATATATATATATTTCCCTATCCCAGCTAAATAAGCCTCTTTAAACATTTTATCCTTATGCAATGTAGGGACAAGGCATGATGAAAATCACATGGCTAATACTATGGCACAACTTGCAGGAAGAGAAAAGTTATTGATTAGACCGAGGGTTATCGCTGGAGAAAACAGGGCAGCTTCAAGCACTCAGGAGCGAGCCAGCCCAGAAGCTCTGAAGCTCTACCTCGCTTCGTGCCTGAGGGGCTGAAGCAGAGCAAGATCGTGCTCAGGAGGGCACTTATTCTCATGCCCCCCGGTGAGGTGCTTAGCTTGTTAAATCCACTCTTTCTTCTGATGCCCCCAGAGCAGATCCCCTCAACTTCTGCAGACGCTGCCAGTGCCCACCTTCCTACAGGCCAAGTCTCGAGGTGGCAGCGGGCACCCTAGATATGTCACACGCCAAATAACTGAGAAGCTTGCCAAGGAGCCCGGAGGTGCTGGGTCCAGCCGTCCTGGTGTGACAGCCTTGGGCACATGACCTGTTGCCTCCTGCTTCTTCACACAGGAGGTGTCCTTCCTCACCGTGCCMGAGCCTCCACACCACTGCTGCTCCCTGCAAGACGTGAGGCTGCGCTCTCAGCTGATCATGGCAGAACCTCATCACAAATATTGTATTTCTACTGYGTCTCAAGCGGACATAGAATCTACCAGGAAAGCCTGAGGAGACGGACTTTGTGGGGTTTGTTTGTTTTTGTTTTGTACAAAGCATACATCAAAGAATTATCTCAAAATAATATAAAGCAAACAAACAAAAATAAACCTTTCAGACCTTCTCTACAGAAGAGAAAGAAAAAGGATGGACCCCTTTGTTATCCTCTGGAGACCGTCCGGAGAGGCAAGCAGCAGAGCTGATGTCCCCTGGAACAGGCTCCGCTCCTGCCAGGACGCCGCAGCCAGCAGAGCCGGGCGCTGCAGCTTGCAGCGCCCCCGCCACGACGGGACCTCGCTGCCTTCCCGGGCTCCGTGGGGCAGCCGGCAGGGAGACAGGGCAGCTCTGGGAGCTGCCCTGCTGCCGAGGGGCTGCGCGGCGTCTTCCCAGCCGCACAAACCTGCCCAGAGGGAAAACTGCATGCTCGGAGCCAGGCCGCGTGGCCAGCCAGGAGCCTGTCAGCCGGGACACACCTGGCTCCAGCTCTGGGGAAACTTGGACAAAACTGTGAAAACCATAAACCACCTTTTTTTTTTTCTTAGAAATTGCTAAAAGTCAAGGAACACAAATCCACCGAGACGGGAGCAAAAGGAAAAGGTTGTCATTATTCTCATTTAGCCTTGTACCCACCTCTGCGCGAAGCCTTGCCAGGACACACATTGAGAAGTTTAACAAGTCCTTGAATGAAGGAGCACAACTCTTTTCTTTCTCTACAATGAAAGCAGATATATTTCTATGCRATACCAGGCAGGGTTATTCAACAATGCTGCTTTTTGTAAAAGGGAAAGACTTTGTGCAAGAGGAAGACGGGTCTGATGCAGATAAAGCTAATAATCTGTAGCCTCCGTGTGATGTTTTGCCTCCTTGGATATCAAAGGACTTCACAAAGGTATTCTTATCCTGCCTTTGCAGAAAAGGGAAATGAATACAGGGAATGAAGAAATCAGCCAAGATCAATTGGTGAATCAAGGGGGGAGAAATAGCCACGGTCCTGCTCCTGGCCCCCGTGATTAGGCTGCCCTGCAACGGGAACTGAAGGCAAGAGCTGGTTCTTCAGCTGGCTCCTCAGAGGTGGGAGATGGCACTGCCTTTCTCCCCGCACTGCTGTTGCTCCTCTTCATCGCTTCTCTCCCCCTTAGCAATTGCTCAGCCTGGGGGCCGCTGGGACACAGGAGCGACATCCTCAGGAGAGGCAGTTCCTGGTGGCCGTGCCGGCTGCACAGCGCAGGGGTCAGTGCTGCAGGCTCGCCGAGCACTGCGATCGCAGGGCCACCTCCCGCCACGCACACCAACACCCGGGGGGGGATCCGGGCCCTCTCCTGCCCCTGGAGCAGCGGGCAGGGGGCCGGATGCACCGCTGTGCTCCGCGGTTACTCCCAGCCAAGGCAGCCTCGTGGTGAGGGCGAGGATGCAAAAGAGCATCGCCTCGCCGGAGGAGGAACTGGCCAGTYCCCAGGAGCGGCGCTCGGGGCGGCTGAATGGGAAAAGGAGACGGGGATTCACGTGCCTGAGGCGCGGTTGCCATTCCCACTGGATGCCGAGGAGCAGAAGTTTGCGATGGCGTTTTGTTAAATGAAAAAAACAAGCGTACTGTGGAGAATCACTCCACTTGGGKTTTTTGTTTTTTTTTAAAGGAAGCATTATTTCTGTTTCACAAAGAAAGCTTCCAGGTTTTTGCACACAGGTCATTAAGAAATAGCCATTCCAGGAGCCTAGAATTCCAGATGCTGCTGAGCTTTGCAGCAGCAAAGGAGCAGCCTGTCAGGAGACTGCCCATGTGCATAGAGCTTTACCTGGCGAGTGCGTGGAAGCAGCTTCGCCAGCTCTCAGCCTAGATTGAAGCCTCATTGGGACTCTACGTGCCCATAAGAAATATCCCTGACCCAGACATCTTGTGGCTTCTCTAAGACAAGCAAAGGCTCTTATGTCCATTCTAGAGATTGAAAACATAACAAAGTAAGATGACCTGCCAAAGATCTCATAGGAGGTTTGAGGCAGAAGTACAAATATGTTCAGTTCAGACCTGCTCAGCAGCAGCCTGTGTCCTGACTTCAACAGCCTCTGCCTTCAGCCGAGCCCTTCCAGGCTACCACTCTTACCTGCATCTCCTCTCCAGGCAGATGYCAGGAACTACCGTGCCATATGGTTAGAAGGGAAATGAGAAAATAAGAGACACGGGGGGAAAGCCTGCTTTGGGCCACCCCGAGCAGCAGCCAGAGCTCTGTGTGTGGAAACTATCTGCTGGCCAGGTGCTCCAGGTCTGAAGGGCGACCTGCAAAGTGCTGCGGATAGCGCCGTTACAGACCAGGACAAACCCCAAACACCTGCGTTATTTGCAACAGGGAGCTGTCAGTTAGCCCAGGGCTGATCAGACGCCGCTGAGGGAAAACCTCCTGCTGTTTGGGGACGGGTGGGACGCCTCAGGAGCGGGTCTCTTGGCAAGCACGSCTCGGCCACTGCATTAACAAATTACACAGATATGCTCCCTCCTTTGCATTTGCAGCATGTGACTGGAAAGAGGAAGGGACAATCAGGAGGGATAACGGGAGATGAGCTCAGTTTCCACATGCAATGTCACTTCAGTGGCCAGGAGGGACGTGATGAAAGCCAGCAGGCCGGAGCAGGATGCTGCCTGTCTGCCTGCCCCCGGCACATGCACTTCACTGTCTCAGGCAGGCTGCTCCAGCTCCTCATCCCACATATACCAAATACTAGCACTATACACTACCGATGTTTCCATCTACCCAACTCCCAAAGCTTAAGCTAAGGTTGAGCCTGTGTCTTTAAGCCCTGTTTGTTGCTCCTCCTGTTGCCATAGCATTTCATGTTTCCATGTTGGAGATTTCCCTTTTTTTTTTCCAGACATTACCCCATCAGCACAGCTCCARAGCTGGGATTCCAGCCACTTTTGGCTATGAGGAATTCATTTTTGTTGCTATAAAAATACCAAGGTACGTAAACGCCCGCGGCCCGGACCTAGGTCCCCGTGCCTAGGAAYAGCAGCAGAGCGGAGCGCGAGCGAAGGCAGAGGTCAGAACGGGTATTTAACCACCTTAGTAAGCAAGCGGTGCAGGCGCAGGAGGGGAAACAAGAGCCAGGCACGCGCAGACACCTGACACGAAGGCGTTTCTCGGAGCGCTGTTAACTCCGCTTCCCGCAAACCCCTGCCACTGGCTCAGCCTGGCGCTGGAGTTACTGACGCGGTGCAAAGTGCCGGGCTGCCACGCTGCAGCACGGACTGAAAGAATAAGGTAAAACGCGCTAGGGAATACGGCATGAGGCTTTAACTAGCTCCGAGCAACAGCTACCACTAATTACTAACATTATGCCTTCCATTGAATTACATCAAAATAATAAAGCATTTCTGCTGCTGCAGTACGTCATATTGAAATATATCAGAAGCACTAGYACACGCTATTAAKGTATCCACWAATTATATKAAAAGATACAAATAATTTTAAAAGTGGGAAAACAAATATGAAGCAAAGTTCTTATAGAGAAGCAAACACTTCCTATGGTGCTTTTGTGTAACATCCCATTCCTTGTGGAGATTTTGGCCCCTTTTTTCATTCCTATTTGTGTGTCTCGTGTATTTTGAAGAGAAACAAATCCAAGATCGCTCCTGGAACTTTTCACAAGATTAAAATGGAAAGTCTGGTGCCAAATTCAGCTGKATTTCCTGGTGTCTACCCACCTGTGTTTTCTTGCGGTTTGGGTGAACATTTCCTGTCTTATGCTGTGCATGTTGCTGCGCAGGGAAAACCCTTGCAAGAAAGGAATTTCAACAGAGTCCTTGTCAGCCACTAACTGTGGTTATTTTTCTTACTAACAGTAATAGCATCCTTTGTTTGCTTACTTTGCCCACTAAAAATGGTCCTGGCAAGAGGGAAACTGATAAGACCAGGCAGTGAGAGCCTCCGCTTTGAACCTTCTTGCAAACTGGGATGAGAAGAGCGCTGACAGCAGCCAGGCTGAGGGAGCCGGGCTGAGGGAGCCGGTAAATGCCCCTCAGGAAAGGCCGGCACGCGATCCCGCCTGGCGGGACGGGGCGCCCCAGCCTCCCTGCCCAGCAGCACATGACCCTGCGGGTCCTTCACGGCACATCTGAGTGCCCTGACCACCTGTGKGACATGCCCGGCGGAGGCCAAAGAGCCCCGTCCCTGTCCTGGCAGCTTCCCAGAGGGGCTTGGTGCACCCCACCCYTCCCCAGGCTCTCAGGCTCTTAGCAAACCTGCCCATCACATCAGAGCGGTGGGAAATACCCAGGGGGGATAAAAGCGTTAGGAAAATCCAGGTGCAGGCTGCCGCAGAGCTTGATTCCCGAGCTCCAACACTGCGCAGCAGAAATGCAGTATGAAAATCACATCAGCGTTCGAGGAGGGAAGAGCGTTTGCTAGGAGTGGATCCAAGGACCTGCAGCACCGTGTCACGGAGACTGGGGACAGGCCACCGTGTGCTGAACCGGCACTGGGAAAGCCTCGGCCCAGCTCCCAGCTGCTGTAGGGCTCCTGTGCAGGGCACCGGTGGCTCCCACTCCAGCCCCACCGCCCGCGAGGCTGAAGGAAGCGCGTTAACCTTCACCAGCAGGAACACATGGGATGCGAATAACCAAACCGGCTGCTACCAGGGCTGCCCGAAGGCAGGAAGCAGCTTCCCCAAAGCACAGACTGATTTCACGTGCAGGTGTTTATTGTAAAGACGCAGCCCGCAGCTGATGTCCTCTTTTAGCCACTTGCACCCTCACCAGCACACCGAGCCGAGTCCCGCACCGCAGCGTGTTGAAGGCGCTGGGCACCACGAGACGTCCCAGGCGGCTCTCAGCCCTGCGGCTCCCAGACCCGGTACACGGGTGCCAGAGCCACCGTCCCGCCTCAGAGCTGCCTCCCCCATCCACACGGCACTCACCGCAGCACTGGCTTTGCCTGCTTGGTTTTGGCTTCCCCGCATGCAGCTCTACCCCATGCACCGCAGACACAGCCTGGAGTCACACACGGAGGAGCCGAGAGCCAGACTCTTGTCGTGATCCAGGCCAGGGGATCCCGGTCTCCTCGCACACTCRGCTCCTTCGGCTTTTCTCACTGATGGAGCACCTTGTTTTCCTTTGGCTCTGCACCCTTGGTCTCGCCGGGTCCCAAGGGGGAAGAAGGCTCACAGGGCAGCCTTGGCAGAGCCAGGCTGCTTGCATCTCAGTTCACAGTCCAACCATCGGGCCCTCCTGGAGACAATAAAGCACAGAATGACTTACTTTAAACTAGTGCTCCTAACAACACACCGGCAGCATTTCAACTACCCCCGAACATTTCAGAGCTTTGGACTGTAAGCATAAATGATTAGATTCACCTTTGACACTTTAGCATAACAAAATAATTCAGAAGGGTCTTGCACATTAAATATTATTTTGTTTCCTGAGCAGAATTCATAACACGAGGCCATCTCTGTGTGTCACAGCCACAGTCTTAAGCACAGCCCGAGCACCTTCCTCACACTGCATACGTAGCCTGGTGCCCTGTGTCTCCCCGTCACCGATCCCACTGGGCCCGCACGGCCGCTCCAGCTGCCTGYGATGTCGCGGCACAGGGACCGTGCTTAGTCGCCACAGTGTCTGGTGGCACCTCTACGGTCTGCATAGGGACAGGAGGCGCTCGCTGTCCTGCCTCCCCGCAGCAACGCCGGCCAGGCCGCACGCCCGGCGCGGCGCAGCACGGAGACCCCAGCAGCGGCCGTGGTGCCGTCCCCTACCCAGGGAATGTCAGGCATCTGCTCGAGTGCACTGCAAAGCTTAACAAACAAACAGGCCTGTTTTGTGCGTGATGCTTTTGCTTGTGCTGCCTCCTGTTATCTCCTTGGTCTGTGTTTTGTGACTCAGAGGAAAACCAGCTCCTGCCACAGCTCGCAGAGAGCAGGAAAAAGAGAGCTGGCTGCAGTAACTCATGACTGTGTGTTTGTTTTTATCTTCTTTGAGGGATTTATTTTATGGCTCTCACTAAAGTGTTTACAGAAAGTTCAACAGCTCGGCAAAAAGTCATTTGCAAGGAAACTGGGATAAATCAAAACAAAAATGTTGGTCGGTTTCCCGGAGGAAGGAGAACTCCCTTTTGTAGTGCTTGTGCTGCCCTTCCTCTCCACCCTTGGGCTGGGGGAGCTCAGCGGTGACAAGGGGCACRGAACAGGGCTGGAAACCAGAGGAGCCCGACCTGGTCTGCAAGATGGAGMCTTGGGCAAGCCTGGTCATTCCTCAAAATGTTCGGCTTTCCTTCCCTAGTTTGAAGTCAGCAAGAACAGCGCAGGCATACGCAATTTGGGAGTGAATTGAGATGACGGCGAAGGGCAGCAACAGCAGTAATAAGGGTTGGCTTCCTAGAGCCTCCACCAGCTTTTCCCTCCTCTCAGGGAAAACCTGAAGATCTCTTCAGACATCATTAAATAACTTATGTAAAGGACTAACAGCAGTAGCAGAGGGAAAAGATGTCAGGGCTGGGTGYAGGAATGAAGACCCAGAAGATCTGTCTCGCCAAGCCGCACCGCATGCAAGAAGGGCCGAGGGAGCGAGGCTGCCGAGCTTTAGCACGTGTTGCCTGCGGCCGAGGCGCTCTTCGTGCGGTGCGAGTTACACACAGCGAAGCCCCGCTCTGGGCCAGCTGAACTAAGCAGTACCTGAAAGGCTTTCCTGTGCGCGGGTGAGGTCTTCGGATTTCATTCAGAGTTCAAATACATTCTGATTGAATAAAAGCATTATGGTATTTTTAATAAAGTCCATTGACTAWAAAAATATTTATGGCATTTCAGATACTGGGTAGATTCAGTTCCTGGCTGCACAGTCCTCGGCCTCTGAAGGATACCTTCCCRCTTCTGTTTCAATCACACACAGTAACTGTCTTTTGCTTCTGACTTTTTATCCATTCCTTAAGAGAACGCTAGTTAAATACCAGATAGCTAAACACATAATCAGTGAGACACTTACTGAATGGCAATGCTGTGTTTGGCAAGGCTTAAAAACTTAAATGGTTCACAGTGAGATGTCGAGTGAGCAGAAGGGAAGCTTAATGTTGTTGACCCCAGTCACGCAAAAATCAAGAGCTGGGTCCTTCAAAACCAGGGAATATGTGACTCACAAGCGATGGGCTTCTTTCCTTTCCTACCTGCTACCCGCTCGGAGGGTGAGCAGATCTCCACCACAAAGGAGACTAAGGCATAGCCATTCCTATGGCTGCAGAGACCTGAGCTGGTGAGTCCTCTCGAGCCRTGCCTCAGCCCAGCCTGCGCTCCCGGGCCAGTCACTCCAGACCGGGCATCTGCACGCGGATGCGCACCCAGGGAATGCAGCCTGATGGCACCCGGGCTCAGCAACCTTACGAGGAGGCAGTCTGRCCCTCCTTACGAAGCCAAAGAAAGTCCTATTTATTCTCCTCAGTGAAGGCTAAGGGTGTCACTCAACAGCTTGGTCCCAACAGCTGGAAYATGTAGAAAAGCTGTCAGGAGCCGAGCTGCTGCAGCAGCCTGTGCTCCCAGCAGAGACGTCTGCTGGACCGGCGTGAGGGCGGGTGGGAATCCCATCATTGAGTCACGTAAAGCCAGACAAAACAGAGTCCCAGGCAGCATGGAGAAGGAAGAGTCTCCACAAGAGAGGGAAGAGCCTCAGTGTCGCTCCTGCCGCCGTGAGTGGACTTTGTCCCCATGCTGCCTGGGGGTGTCCTGCGGGAGTCCCCGAGGTGCCACACGTCCTGCTGCGGGGCTCACAGCTTGGTGCACTGCCAGGACGTGCCTGGTGAGCACCAGGCCAGACGAGCCTGGTGGCCAAGCTGGCAGCTCCCGAGGGCACAGTGCGGACAAGGGACAGTGTGGGTGAGACACCGCTCTGAGAAACGCCTCTGGGGCTCTGCGGGGCAGAGCGGAGCAGGAACAGGAACCAGGACACAGCAGCCGAAACAGAGGGAGCAGGACACGCTCTGCGTTTTCCACCACTGCCTCTTGCAGCTTCACATGAGGCCAGAGGATCCCTCCAAGCAGGGGGAAGGAGAGGGCCAGGAGTTCATACGTTGCCTTACTGCGTCCTTCCCCTCCGGCCAACGCTCTCGGCAGCAGGAGGGGCTCCTGCATCCTTGSGAGGGATCCAGCTGCCTCTCCAGGCAACACGACACAGAGAAAAGATATTAAGGGCCTACAGATTGGGKTTGCTGCTGAAGCTGGTTCTTTTCAGCTTCACTTAGAAATGAGCGAACAGCTGGCTTTCCACTGACACAGCTGGTGCTTTCACCTTAAGACTAATTATACTTTTACCAGCAGTGCAAAAACTGCACCTTTTAGGACTTGCTGAAAAGTTTAAGATGTGTCCTGGGTGCATTTTTGCAGTAGAAGCTAAATTTTATGTGCTTTTCTTTTTTTGTTTTTTCTTTTTTCTTTCCTGTAACAGTAGTAACTCTACCTTTACCCTGGCCTCATTTTTCTAGTCATGWCTAGTCCACCCCAGACTTTGGGCCCATCACAGGGCTATCTGAGTGTCTGGAGAAAACATTGAAATGAGGAGGTTATTTTTAACAGTGAGAGTATTTAACCCCTGGCCCAACTTGCCAGATGATGATGGAAAGTGTCTACCTAATGGCAGTGTCTTCCTAAATCATACGTACTTCTTCAAGTATGATATCATGGCCCAGGTGCACGGACTGGGAGCTAGGAATGTCTGGGGYCTATACTTGAGGTGGTCTGGACTTCTCAGCTCTGGGAAGACCCTGGATTTGGGTTTCTCCTCTCTCTCCTCTTACGGTACATCAGGCAGGTGTCTGGAATTACTGTACAAGTAGTATTGAGTGATATTCTTCACTCACAGGCTTTGGTAGACAAAAACAAAAGGAAATATGTTACCAGTAGGAATATTGCAGGCAGGAGGCTCTGACCCTTTAGAAAACACTTGAAAGCAGGGGCTACCACCCTGCTAGGTAGCCTGTCATGCAGTGATTCTGTCTCCCTGACTTTTACTTGAAGAGGTTCCTTGAAGAGCTTCTTCACTTCCAAGCCTGAAAGAATGAATCTTGCATGAGGGGCACAAAAGACTACTGCATTTCTGTCTAGGAAAGACGGCATTTCAGGCTTGGCAGGGAGCAGAGACCGCCCAGAGCTGCTGCAACGTGAATGCTGCAAGTCCGAGCGAGCCTCTCTCYGCAGCGCAGCTCTGCCAGCTCGAACTGCTCGGATCTCACCCCGCACCATGAAAAGCAAGGCCCCAGTGCCTGGTGTTGGTGGCTTACATGGAAAAATCCTCTCACCTGAAGCCCCGGGTGCCTGGACACCCTGGGTCATGCCTGTGAAATGGATGCTGCAGACAGCCAGCGTCTCAGCATATTTCTGTCATGACTGGTGTGTAGAGCCACCCCCTTGGAGACCCCGAGGACATCAGTGTGCGTGTAGCACAGATTCATCCTAGCTTTGCTGTTCACTTTTAATAGAGATGAGAATAAATCCCCTAACCGACTAAACATCATCAGGCATCTGACAAGTCTTATGAACACTTCCAAGAGCCAGGCACAAGAGCCCAAGCACTAYTCATTTATTGCTTCGATATTAAAAACAGAGTCACAGATATTAAAAAGAGAGAAGCTGGGAGTCCAGGGGAGATAGGATCTGTTGTGTACACGGATATTGCCTAGATTCTTGTTGTACATGGTACTTCAGATTACCAATGGAAAAAAAAAAAAAGAGCAAAAAAGAGCGAGAGAGAAAGTCTGTTGGAGTACCATCTGCCTAGGAGCTTTTTTGAGAAACCCAAATATGAAGTCAAAGCAATAAAAATCTCCCAAGTTCCWGGCTGAGTTAAGTTTTTAAAGACTTCCAGAAACGACTAACACGCTTGGAGGGCAAGGTCCCTAAGCAGTTCACCTCCCTGCCGTGAAACGCAGTGCACCTCAGCTGCTCCAGCCCACCCCACAGCCAGTTACACATCCTCCATCCCAGCCCAACCTGACTTCCCCTTCGKTTGCTGGGATGCCTCATTGTCAGGGATGTTTGTAGGTGGAGAAGTACAAACTCACCTCGGCAAAGCCATCGTCAGACATATGCATGGAGTGCTCTGCACATACACTTGTACAAAGCGCTCCCTGGATGGGAAAGACTTCAAGGGGTGCTAAGCACGTAACACTTCCACACGCTACATTTTCCCCAGTACRGTTTAGCCCAGTTCCCACCCTTCCCCAAGAGAAATCAGCAGCACAAGCAGTAGTGCTGCTCTGCTGATAACACTGCCTCTGTATTCGGTGCTTTTGCAGGCACGGGTGCAGGGCACACTCACTGTCAAGCGCAAGAAAATGCTTTCTGCRGAGGAAAGGAGCTCTGCAGATCAGCTCATACAGGTTTGGTACGAGATATATGTCAAAAATATATGCAGATATGGGCAGGCTGGGGTGCAATRGAGCCTCCACCAGCTCGCCTTGCTCCGCAGGGTTTGCTTGCAGACACAGGGCTGACTGAGCTCAGCAGCAGCAAGCTGTGCCCAGAAAAATCAGGCACTGCTTGCTTTGCCATGGTCCTGATCCTGGCAAAACCCATTAGAGTTTGGCCTTCGACTCGAGTATGAGATAATTTTTGCAGGGGAAAGCTCCTGAAGTCTCTGCACAGCCCCCGGTTCCTCCATCACTGGTGGGACAAGTCGCTGCTGTTTGTGATGACTTCAGCTCCCACCTGGCTAAGAAGGTGCTGGGCTCAGGGAGGGGAATGAAGAAGAGAGCGCCTTGCCGCTAAGTGATCAACGCTGCACGCTAGCAACAAGGTGCTCTGTGAGCCCGGCTTTGTAACGCAGCTAAAATCAGGTTAGTATAGGAAGCAGTGGAGGGAAGCAAGGAATTATTTTGTTTTCTTTATACTTGCTAGGGTGCTGGATCTGGACAGTGGCCAAGGCTCCCTTCCCCGATATAGGTCTGAGAAGCCTGGAGACTGCTCTAATTTATCTTCAAGCTGCTCATTGCAATGCCTGCAAAGCAGTAACAAGACATCTGATTGCCCCAAATATATCAGTGATCACAGTTTCAGGAATGCTTAACATGCTGTAAATCGAACAGCACTTCAGTTTGGCTGATGTTTAACCCTGTACCAATTGCCTGGTTTTAAAATATCCCAGCTTGCAATGTCCGTAAATTAGCCAGTGGGATGGCTCATCAAAACTCGCCCTTGTTCTCCTTTCAAATAGCACAGGGCAGAAGCTGAGCATTTTCAGGGGGGAACAGAGCAGGGGGGCTGTATTCCCCGCTATTGATTTCGGGTGAAGTCATAGCATAGCTGGTTGATGAACTGCTCAGCTTACAAAAGGCAAGCTGTAATTGAAACAAGTGTCATGCATAACTGGTGTTTAGTTTCATCTTAATAACAGGAAATGTAGGATCCTTACCCAGGTAGTTTTCCAGTGGGACCTTCCAGTGCAGGAACTGACAAATAGATGCTCATTATAAGCATAATTCACCCCAAAAGAAATGCAAGCAAATCATTTAAATAGAAATAAACATCCAGGGTATGTCTGGAATAGAATTCACACTTTCAGCTTTCAGCCTTTTTTCCAACAAGCTCTGAGTTTTCTCAAAGCCAATTCAAGCTGGAAAGTTGCATAGAACAGAGACTCTTCTGTGTCATTACTTTGGTAAAAATATTCAGCCTAGCACTGGACAAAAGCCTCCTGCTCGGCGTAATGGTACTGCTCATATTGGCCATTGCGAATCGCAGCAATCACCAGCAGCAAATCACACACCTGGTGTCCGCAGCGCAGCGCCTTCAGCCTCAAAGCGCCAAAGTGCGAAGCATCATCTGGTAATAAGGGCCCAGGTCGGGAGCGGAACGAGGCTGCAATTCGGGGATGCCAAGCGGAATGAGGGCGCTTCGCACGGCCCTTGGGGGAAGCTGGGAGGGCCGCTCTTTCTCACCGTTCCAGTGAGCCCGTTCGCGCAGGAGGAGCCGGCTGCCCGGGCGCTCCCGGTCACAGCGGCGGCAACGAGGCGCGAGGCGGCTGCGGGAGCCGCCGGGCAGGGCTCGCAGGGGCGGCCTGCGCTGCTCGGCCCCGCGCCCCCGGGGACACGCGCGGTGCGGGGGTTCCCCCGCGCCCCGCAGCGCC